>CM034301.1:29078327-29204362 GCA_019925795.1 Dendrobium chrysotoxum | reverse complement strand
CCAATACTTTAATCTCAAATTCTTTAGCAAATGTTTTCTTGAGAAACACGTTCTCTAATATTATGACTTTGACATTATACATCAATGTATGCAATGAGAATTGAGATTTTTACCGTCAATGAAATGTTTTATGAAGAAAGTATGATCTTATTGGTTTTGTTTGTAAATTTTTTTGGCTTAGTTCTTGATTTTTGTGAATCTATTAAATTATGCTCTCATATTTGTTTAAAGGACATAAAAAGCCTTCTATAAATTTACATGCTTTGTTCTTTGCAAGAGAACTATCATATCCAAGTGGTAAAGCAATATAAACTTCTTAAACATCCCCCAAGTAGGAAAGCATTGTTTACACCAAACTATTGTCTATCCCATCAGTGAGTAGTTGCAAGATTAAAATGTGTATTATATTCATTTTTATAATAGGAGCAAATATTTTTTTGATAGTTAATTCTATAGGATTAAGTATATTCTTTGGCTATCAATCTTGTTTTTTTATCGTTCTGGGATTTCATTTGCTTATATTTTATCAAGAAATTCCAATTGCATCCTACTGTTTTCTTCCTTTTTAGTAGCTCAACGATCTACTAAGTGTAATTTTTTTTTTCAAAGCATTCATCTCTTCTCTCATATTATTCTTTTAATTCTTATTTTCAAGTGCCTTAAATAATATTTGTGATAATGTAATGAAATCAAAGCTGATATTTGTAATGAAGGCTTTATACTATAACAACAACAAGCCTTTCTCCCATAATGAAGGCTTTATAGTAGAAGGAAATTTTTGAAAAGATGTATACTGGAAATGAGATGCAGAGGAGAGTGTGTAATGATTAGCTGATCATTGATATCTGATAACGGTTATGTCTTGAGGTTATTAGAGATTTTGGTTGAGCCTATTGTTTCTTCTATAAACTTGAATTTGTATAGTGTCTAAAAAAAATAAAGTTGTGTAGTGTCTTGATTCATTAGAGTTTGTGTTGTAAACATATCAAGATGAAAGATAGATTTTTATCAAACTTATCTTTTAGTAGAGAGTTCCCCCACCAAAAATGAGTTTGATTGAAAAGATTTTGCTTCTCATAAATGGTGGCATCTTTTAAAGTAAGGAATTTTTTGGTGGTAGGATAATAACGCTTGTGCTCTTTTTATTAGGAGGAATATAATAAAAACTTATTTGATAGCTCTAGGATTAAGTTTATCCCTCTGTTGTTTAAGGATGTGGACATAGGGAATACACCTAAAGAATTTTTAAGGAATTTTTAGGAGGAAGTTCTTTGTGGGGAAGAATTCAGACATAATTTATATGGCTTTTGAAGCTAATCACTCATGAGGGTATACTATTGATTAGGTATTTGGCAGTTATAATTGCTTCTCCTCAACATTTTTTTGGCAGTTATTTCTAGAAGAGAAGAGTTTTGGTGACTTTCAAAAGATGGTGATTTTTTTTTCTGTCACTATTTTTTTGGTGAGTGTCAGGATAGTAGGATTAATGATAATACATTTTTTTGTAAGAAAGAAGATAATGTGTGATTAAAATAATCTCAAATATTATTAATCCAAAATATCTTCATGTTAACATGGAGTTATTTTTATATAATGACCATAAAAATGAGGAGAATAATATTGACATACATGATAAAATATACTCATGTCATTCTAGTGCAATTATCAATGAAGGTGACAAATATTAGAGATCAGAAATGTTTGGGTTTTTTAAAGTCCCTAAATATTAGAGTGAATAATTAGAAAAAAAATAGAGTATCTAAAATCACTTTTAGGAAAAATAGCACGTGTATGTTTAACAATTTCACAAGCTTCAAAATGAAAATTTCCATGTTTATATTAAAAAAAAATGAAAACATATATTATAGGGTTTTAAAAGAGAGATATTCTAGCATATAATGATGTTCTCAAATAGCTTTTGTATTGAGAGTGAATGAAGAAACATGAGAAGTGATTTTTATTTTCAAGAAAATATAGCCTATCATTTTCTATAACTTGCCCAATCATTTTACCCATATTAAGATCGTAAAAAATGTGATGATTAGTAAACAGGATTATTTTGTTGTTGTGGTCTTTAGTAATTTTATGAACTGATAAAAGATTTACTATACGATGAGGAATATATAATACATTACTTAGAATAAATGTGGAGGAAATTAAAATATTTTTTTGACTTGCAATAATTATTAGAGAACAATCAACTACTTTATTTTTATATTATTGGGGTAGAGTTTATAGGTGTCAAAAAAGTTAACAAGGTTGGTCATGTGTTAAATCACCATGCAGATTCGGTGTGCTCTTCTATTTTGTGATCGAATACTACATTGAGAATAATGTATCATCTCGAGAGACGGGCATGGTATTCTACAATAGATTTAATGATAAAATAGAGTTTAAAAAAATATCATTTCTATAATCAAACACAATCAAAAGACAACATCGTCCCGAAAAACGGACATTGCATCTTAAGAAGTGTTTGAAAAGAGAAATGAGGTTTTAAAAATTTTATCATTCTCGCAATCAAATACAACAATGAGAATAATATATTATCTTGAGAGATGAAGATAGTATTATACGAAGGATTTGAAAGCAAGAATGAGTTTAAAAAAAAATATCATTTTTATAATCAAATACGACAAAGAGAATATTGCATTATCTCGAAAGATGATAATGACATTCTACAAATGTATTTGAAAATAGAAATGAGTTTTGAAAAGATTGTCTACGTTTCCAGAGGTTTTTTTCCCTATCTTACGAGAATAAGATAGGTTTATTCTGGAGTTACAGGTTCTCCGTAAAGGTAAGCCCCTATAGTTAATTATATCTCGGGAGAGGTGAATCCCTCGAGAATACTCTCGATTAAATTAGTGACAAATATTTTTAAGACTTCAAAGTTTAAGACAAGGATTGGAGTATTTTGGAATTTTCAAAAGAGATTGGCTCAAGCTTGAGTCGAAGGAGGAATAGTAGGGAGCACTAGGATTATGAGACTGCTCAGAAATGCTTTAGTCTATCCTATGGTTGGGTTTTAATGTTTTAGAATGAGATTTATTTTATTCAAGTTAACATTTTATTTGAAAATTCAGACTTATATTCTCAATTACCAGATCAGGATAATGCCCAGGATGTGAGGGCTTATGATAGGAATCAGACTCAAAACCTAAACTAGGGTTAACCACTACAGAGTAGCGACTCAAATCTAGTCTAATGAAATGCAATGAGACTTGTATCTCTCACCCCACTGAGGGTTTAAGAAAGCCCGACTCTTCTGGGCTTATGATCCTGCCTGGATAGGACTACCAGCTAAATTCCACCTAGCGCTTTAAAACCATAATATCTAGTCTCCATGGAATGCAAGATAGGATATGATGTTTTAATTAGAAAATTGAGACCGACATCTAAGAGTCCTAAATGGGCTCGGACTATGAATGGTAGATCATGCTCATAGAACTAAATACAATTAATATTTTATTTTGTTGTGTTGTAATGTGATTGTATGCATATGCCATTTACACCCCCTAATCATTTATTTTTCTACATTATTTGAGGAATTTTTATTTTGCTTTTGATTAGAAGATTTGTTGGTGGAATCCAAATGTGCAAGAAAAGATTAAAAATAAGAAGATTTGTTATAAAAATTGGTTTAATTGTAAAAATTCTGATAATTGGAAATTATATAAAGAGGCACGTAAGGAATCTAAGAAAGCAATATGTGATGCAAAGAGTTTAGCTTTTAGTGATTTATATAATAGATTAGATACTAGGGAGGGAGAAAGATATATGTATAAGCTAGCCAAACAAAGAGATAGGAGTAGTAAGGATTTAGTTCAAGTGAAGTGTATTAAGGATGAAGATCAAAAAGTACTTTTTTTAGAAGATGATATTCAACAAAGGTGGATGAGATATTTTGCTAAACTTTTTAATGAATAATGTGATAATAAAATTGACTGTAGTGACCTTAGCACCTTAAATGAAAATAAAGATTTCTGTTTTTATCGGCGTATTAGTAAACCGAAGTTAGAGAGGCTTTAAAGAAAATGAATGGGTGGAAAAGCTGTTGGACCTGATGATATTCCAATAGAGGTGTGGAAATGCTTAGGAGATGAAGGAATTTCTTGGCTTACTAAACTTTTTAATACTGTTTTGAAGACTAAAAAGATGCCAGATGAGTGGAGAATGAGTGTGTTAATCCCTATTTTAAGAATAAAGGTGATGCACAAGATTGTGCGAATTATAGAGGAATTAAGTTAATGTGTCATACTTTAAAACTATGGGAACGAGTTATGGAGCATAGGTTGCGGCGTGATACTAATGTTTCTCAAAATCAATTTGGATTTATGCCGGGTAGGTCTACTATGGAAGCCATACATTTATTAAGAGGTTTGATGGAGAAATATAGAGAGAATAAGGAGGATTTACATATGATATTTATTGATTTAGAAAAAGCATATGATAAAGTTCCAAGAGAAGTGCTATGGAGAGTTCTTGAAAAGAAAGAAGTTAATAACGCTTATATTCAAATCATTAAAGATATGTATGGCAGGAGCTATTACTTGTGTTCAAACAGAAGGTGGTTTGACCAAGTATTTTCCTATTTCGGTTGGATTACACCAAGGATCAGCCTTAAGCCCATATCTTTTTGCTTTAGTCATCGAGTTCTCACTAGACATTTGCAAGAGGATGTACCTTGGTGTATGCTTTTTGCTGATGATAGTTCTTCTTGTTGATAAGACTAGAGAGGGAGTTGAAGGTAAACCTAGAATTGTGGAGGTCAACCTTAGAGTCTAAAGATTTTCGCTTGAGTAGATCTAAAACGGAATATATGGAGTGTAATTTTAGTAATAATAGACCTAGTGAGGGCATTGTGACTTTGGCCGATCAAGTCATTAATAAGAGTACAAACGTTTTAGATATCTTGGATCTATTGTTCAGAGTGATGGTGATATAGATGGGGATATTATCAGCAGAATCCAAGTTGGATGGTTGAAGTGGAGGAATGCATCGGGCTTATTGTGTGATAGAAAAGTACCCCTCAAACTTAAGGGAAAATTCTATAAGATGGTGGTGAGACCTGCAATGCTTTATGGTGCTGAATGTTGGCCATTAAAAGAGAAGCATAATTCTAAGTTAAGTGTTGCAGAGATGAGGATGCTCAGGTGGATGAGTGGCTTTACCCTTAGAGATAGGATACGAAATGAGCATATTCGTGAAAAGGTTGGAGTAGCTCCATGGAAGATAAGATTAGAGAGAGTCGCCTTAGATGGTTTGGTCACGTAAAACGGCGGCCTCCCGATGACCCGGTTAGGAAAGTAGAGGTCTTAGATTTGACTTATGTTAAGAAAGGTAGAGGTAGACCTAAAAAGACTTGGTTAGAAAAATATTAGAAATGATCTTTCTTTATTAGATTATACGAGAATTTGACTTTTAATAGGACACAATGGAGAAAAAGGATTCATGTAGCCGACCCCACGTAGTGGATAAAGGCTTGATTTGTTGTTGTTGTTGTTGTTGTTTTGATTAGATAAAATTTTCCTAAAAATTAATGAGAGCTAATCTACAGGCTATCCTAAATAAGCATGCAAGTGTCTATCGCACACCAGTTATATTTTGGGTAAAACCAAAAAGTTTTAATGTGTAAATCACGTGGTTTGATATGTCGGTCGATGTTTTGGTGTCGATTATTTTATTCCTAAGGGTTTCAATTTTCAGTTCTGGTCAAAGTTTTAATCAGGTGTCTTTTATTTTCATTTTGGGATTTGAGTTTGTAATTAGTGATTTAATATTACCGTTAAACAAAATGAAACACAATGTAATATACGAAATAAATAAATAAAATATAAGTAAACAACATGTAAGAGCAGATAAGAAAAACACAAAAAAATGTAAAGATCCTAACCTAAGAAGGCTGAGGCTGGTGTCCCTATATGCCACATCTAGTGTGTGCTAAGCGTCCATGTAGGTAGATGATTGAAGGGTGAAAACTAACCTATCAGGTGGCATGAGGCCCCCAGTTAAGATCCTATGGTTCCATCATTCCGGGTTTGTCATGGCCCTTAGCCTACTTCGTCGAGTGCCGACCAGAGGATCCTTGTTAGAAACCATGGGTTACCTCATCCAATGGGACCTCGTAAGCTAAGGGGTGGAGGACCTAGTCCTAGGCTGACAAATGGGAAGTGCACATGCTTATGGATAGCGAATATATGTCTATGTTGTCTATCCTAAATGCCACACTTAAGCTATTTGTATGTTCATGAGAGATATGGGTGAGGGGGAAAGATATATGCTAAAGAAACCTAGTGCCTAGGCTTCTATCTATACTACACTTTAGCCACCGAGATCGTAGGTGAAGTAAGTTTTGTGCTCTAAATCATCATAACTATGGATGAATATAGGATTGCTCCTACAAGTGTCAACTCTAAAGTCTGAGGTATTGTAATATTATGCATCGATGATTTCATAAATAATAATAATAACAATGTTCATATCATATCCCATTCTTAAGATCTCAAAGCTACAATATACAATCATTGTACGTTTATGTGGTAGGAAAATATTCTAACATGCAAGAAACTTCGACAACATTAGTCAAAGCATTATGATGAAATTTAAATAAGCAATTATTTGATATAATGAGACAATTGGAAATGTTAATTTGGAATGCAATGTTATGGATCCTATCAAATGGATTAACCCAAGACAAATAGAACCATATCAAATGAATACGAGGTATCGAACTTTATCGAAATCAAATTCTCTAAAATGTAATTATGGAAAGAGTTTAGCTAGTAAATGCGTACCTGAGAAGATCTCTGAGTTTCTGCTTAATACCATACACATACAAGTAAGCAATGCAAAATTCTCTATTCAATGATTGGTAATGTATATTCAATCAAATAAACGCTGGCAAATGGATGTTGTGATTAAAATATAATGGTCATATGTATACATGAAAGGAATTGAACTGATTAATCTGCTTCCTTTTATGCATAGGAGTTTAAATATGGGTACACAATACTCTTAGCAAAATAAAAAAAAACGGTAAACTTAAATATGCTGAACAAATGGAAGTGTTATCCTGGGAATTCAAGAGCATTTTCTAAAGCCATGAATGTTTAAAACGATGAGATAGCACATTAAATGTTCCAAAATTGATACTACGAAGTAATATAAACCATAACACAATTTAACTCAACAAAATGAGAATTATATGAGTTCAATTTTGAAATGATCGTTTCATTAAAATATTTACATATATAAATAAATAAATTTAACCATATCTGTTCTCTTGAGTGAATAAAGCTTAATCAATTGTTATCATTAAAATGCTTATATCACTAAAACTCCGACAAATTTTCAAATGAACTTATCAAAATGAATTAGGGAGGAACATACCTTGTGATTCAGGAGCCCTTTTGCCTTCAACAACGAGTTTGTTTCCTTTATTATTCTCCAAAATGTTGGTTAATAACTATAAGATTTTTTTATTTTTTTAAAAGAAGCTCATACTTATGAGTAGTTACTTCAGAGGAATATGAATTAGCTATTACCTATATAGTTTTCACCAGAGCATTCTTTGTCTCCATTGGCATGAACCGTACTTTAAATAAATTAGGCTTTGAATATATACATGAATAGGTAGCCAAAAATTGCCATCAAGTATAAAAAAACAAAAAAAGAAAAAAACACCACAACACTTTTATATATAAGAAAAAGAAAAAAAAATTCTAGTAAGTATGACATAGCAGCATGGATATGTATAAATAAAATGAATCAGCTACGAAGAATTTAGAGCATATGTACATGGATATATATGAACGATAAAATCTTGTTAAGTATTAAAGCCGAATGACAACATCACTTGGCAAATTCAGAACCCTAATAGAAATAAATATAATTAAAAAAAAAAGAGTGGAAGAAACCTGCCTTATTCCAACAAACCAGTTGGCTATGAAGGGATAAGACATTCGTTTGGCTCGACAAGTCTAAATCGTCATTCCAATAACCGATAAAAAAATTATTATTTATCGAGATTACAAGAAACATGATGATTATAGCTCTATCTCCACTGTAGTTCAGGATATATCTCCACTGTACTTATTTTATTATTATTAGTTTATTTAATTAATATTCTTTATTTATTAAAGCTTGATTAATTCACCTTATTTATATTTGATTATCTTTTCTTTATTATTAATGTACATTATGATTCATGAAAAATTAACGGGAAAAATTCTAAATGTGGATAATAAATCAGTACTACACAAACCTAGGTTTGTTACTAACGAGTAAAGTCCTATTCACTAGTAGGTTATCGGGTTTGAAAAATTAAATGCAGGGATTCTATATCACCTAAAGTTTGGAGAATTCTAATCACATGCATGGTTTGAGAGACCTAGGGGGCTCTTGGTTTCATATAGTTACATCATCGGAGCTAGTCAATGGTGCAGTCGGTCGTAACACCTCCATTTGAAAAAAAACGGTGGCGACTGAACATTCTATTTTGGTTATCCAAGTAGCTCCAGATGTACCTCACAAATAACGCGAAGAGAGAAGCAAGTATCAGAATTTAATACATTTTAATCTCCAATTTTACATTTCAAAGTAACATTTGATAATGACCATACATCTAAGCATAATACAAGAATTAAAAGACATAGAATCACCTCAATTTTAATAAGATTTATTAGATATGATATCATTTACTAACAAAATTTATTGTAAAGTCTCTATGTATATTCAATATATGACTGCAAAATACAAAAGAGAGGGTATGTGTTAGAATTTGACAATTAACTTCTTCACAAACGTCATTGATGTTGTTCATGTACATTAAAAATCAACATGAGAATATTCCATGATTTTGTCTGATGCAAGGTTGATATTCATTTCCATTGCTAATAAGTGAATTTAATTAACACATAAACAAAAGCTATATTTAATTAATGCCATAAATATTTTATCTCATTATAATTGTTTTCCCCAAAATATAATTACATAAGGAAATTAGTGAGTGATTGAATGTGGAATATAAAATTTAAATTTTTACCAAGCACTAATTACATATAAAGGAGCAATGTAGAATTTTCTATTAATGATTAGTAAGATGATTCAAATAGATGTATGAATTATCAGATGGGTGCTCCAATTATAGTGAAATGATTGATAAACAACACATGTATGGAGGGAACCGTTTTAAACAATCACTATTTTGAAGTTAAAATACTTTTAATACTTATAGCTTCTATGGGATAGCTTAATTCTTTTCAATGCGTTAGATTCTGTTATGATCCAAGGGGTGCTGAAGTTGAAAAGAGAATGTGGGAATTCAATGAAAGACTTGGGTATGAACATAGAATGGATGATTGGGATACTTGGGGGGAACCACCCCCTTGGAGAATGGGAAATTATGAAGGGAACAGAGGGAACTGATGCGATCTGAGGGTGAGGAAACTGAAGATGTCTATTTTTGAGGGAGAGGATGCCCATGGGTGGGTACTTTACCGGCAACAGGTTAACAGAAGAGGAGAGACTGACGGTAATCGGGATGTGCTTGGAAGGGAAGACTTTAGAATGATACCAGTGGAGGGATACGAGGCTACCGATATGGACCTAGGAGTTTAAGGACTTCTTGTTGGAACATTTTCAAACCAGTAGGGAAGGGGGCTTCTATGAGCAGTTCTTTGCTTTAATGTAGGAGGGAACAGTGGTAGAGTACTGTGAGCAATTTGAGTACCTCGCCAGTCGACTGGATCGGCTTCCAAAGACTGTACTGGAGGGGAACTTTATGAAGGGATTGAAACCAAAGATTTGTGCAGCGGTTAGAGTGATGAGGCCTCGTGGCTTGGAAGAGGCTATGAAGCTAACTCAGTTGGTGGAGGATCAGAGGCACCTGGAGAGAGAAATGAGAGGTAACAGCTCAAGAGGCTTGTACAGGATGACCACCATCTTATTGGCATTCAAGGAGCCAACACCAGATACTCTTCAGGGGACTTTTAAGGAAAAGACTGTAGGAGGAAGACCTGGGGACAACTTCAAGAAGCTTATAGAAATGGAATTACAGGAGAAGAGGGCGAATGGCTCTATTTTAGATGTGACAGGAGGTATACGTCAGCGCATAGGTGTAAGGACCGAACTCTTCAGGTTCTTACAATTTGTGATGACGAGGGAATGGAGGAGGGTGTCGTCTTTCGACCTTGCGGACAAAGACAAGGTGGGTCTTTGGGAGGGGAGTATTGTTAGATCTGTCCACTGGACCGGTCCAGCCGATCCATACTGGATCGGCTTACGGACAACAGAGGCGGAGAAGTTTCGCTTCCTGCATATGCTGATCAAATCGCCCAGTTCAAAAGAGCAGATTAGGAAGGTTTTAGGAGAAGTTTAGGAGGGAAATTTAAATGTAAGGACTGTTTAGAGATTTTCTTTTGATTGTATGTATTAAATAGTTTGTTTTCCTAAGGTTAGGGCATTTGAATTTGGCTCAAATTTGAGATCTCTCTTAGGTTTTGGGCTCTAGCGGCGTCTAGAGATTTGGGAGAGCCGAATCTTCCTCTCCAATTGAATATCCACTTGTATCTTGTTTTTTCTTTCATAAAACTTTCAATAAAAAAGTGTTTTTGTGTGTTCTATTCCTAGTTTTCATGTTGGTTTTCTGAAATTGTTAAAATTAGATTTCAGCTAAGGCTTTTCCTAAATTTCTACAAGCACTTCCTGTCAGATTCCTTATTATTTAACGAATAGAAATTTTACTAGAACTATGTTCAATAGAGACAAAGAAATTGCAAGATTCAATTGTACAGAATTATATTAGATTAAATCTTTCTTATAGTGATAGTGAGATTAACTTTGGTAAATATCCACAGAAATTAAAATATGATGTTTAATAAAAAATTTAGATTATGATTAAACAATAATCTGAAGGCAAATGTTTTAGTTCAAAGACCAATGAAGTTAAAATAGAAACAAACATAATTCACTTTCTTTGAAACCAATTTTTTTAATTTGAAAACTAGGAAATTGTCGATTCACAAGATGATGATGTTCTTGTCATATCTCCTTAAAATTGTAATTTGTAAATACGCGGAATATTCATTAAAATGACTAATTAAGTTTTATTTTGATTATTTTTCGATATTTCTTTTTATTTATTTATCTATCTATTAATGTTGCTTTTTTATGATTTTAACATCTGAGAATTCGGCAGTTAATTAGTAGTGAACGCTTAGTTGTTGATTTACCTTAATAAAGAAGAGGGGGTTATGAGTGGTGAATTATAGTTACTGAGCAATTGTAAGTTGTAATAATCTGATGTTCCTGAAATTAATTTCGAGAACTATGCTAATAGATGCAAGTTAAAGATTATATATGGGCATGCTGTGTAGTGTGAAGAAATCATAATATCCCTAATGTTGTCACCGCTAATATTGTTTTGGTTGTTGAAAAACTTCCATTTCACTTAGCTGTGAAGTTTTAAAATAACGAATGATGTGAAACAAGTCATCAAAACAGACAAAATAGAATAGAAAACATTAAAAATCTCGGAAGTGGAAATAGTTTATGAACTGCTACTTGTGATCTAAAATTTATACGGTGGCTGCATTTGCTCTCAAGTACTTTTGAGTTAAAATCTTTAGTTGAAACACACCAGCTCTTCAATAAACTAGACAAGCCCTGTTTTGTGAAGTAACTGAGGGAATTGGTTGATCAAAATTGTCTATTCTTAGAAATTAATAACACAACCTAAACAACCATGTGACTGCCAGCTTCAAGAATTTCATTTTGTGAATTATCATTCAAAAATGGAACATGAATGAAGAAGAATGTACTGGAGTATACTAAATAACAAAGCTAGAACATAACTTATCTACCTACCCATTCAATATCATAGCTGTATCAAAAACGCCATGTCCTCAGTGCCCCATGTGATCATTTATTGGAATAACCATCATAGCGGGATCAAGAATGATTCCACCAAAGTAGCTTGAGCGTGTAGCAGGGTGAGGTTGCTCCTTCGCCATACTCCATTTTAATTGCAGTTTTTTTTTTTTTTGATAACCTGGGTGGTAGAATAAACGGGGACATGTAGGCGGCAGACAGACCTGACTTTCCGTAAGTAGAATGAGATAAATTGTCACCGATGGCCATGGAACTGAGGAGCTATTGAAGGCCAGAAGCGAGGTAGAGGAGAGCAGATGATGACAATAGGATAGTATGTTTAGAGAGAGAGAGAGAGATCGGGTCAGTTGGGGCTTGGCCAAGAACAAGGTGGCAGATCAGCAGAGCTAGTGGCCGGATTGACGTGAATAGGATCCGGATCGGCAGGCTGCTGCTGGAGCAAACAGACAGGGTCGGTTGGCAGTGTAATGGCTAGTTGGAGGTGGATTGAGACCGGCGACTGGAGGTTCATCCATCTGGATGGGAGTTGAGGTTGGCAACTGGAGGCTTGTCCGGATGGGGGTCGAGGGAGAGAGCTCTTAGGTGGCTGCTTGCATGGGTCTCCTTGAGAGAGAGGGGGCTATATGCATGAATGGGAAGCCCAAGCTCCTGAGGAGTTCGACTGCTCAGCTCGTGACTGAGAGCCGTTTGCACTGTAGCGTGAGTAGTGAACCGGAGCTAGTATCTTTTTTTCTATCTCAAAATAAGAGCCCATTGTACCTGAATATCGAAAAGTTGGAGGCGTGAGTGAACCAACCACTTGAACCAATCCTCATTCAATGAGAAATCCAACAAAACCCTCGATTAAACGACTCCAATCATATCTCCTCTTGATGCCCTTGATCTAAAGGCTGAAATCAAGTAATGTTTTGGATAAACCCCAGCCACTAGATCTAAAGGTTGTTTGATTTGGAAATAAATAAAAAGGTGGAATAAAAATAGTTTTGTATTTAAGCCCAATTTAAAATCAATTGAATAGGTTGTAATTATTATTATTTTTATTTAATATTTATAGGATTATTAATTATGTGTTTTATATTTTAATTTGAATTTGAATTTATTATGTTTATTTTTTTAAATAAAATAAATAAATAAATAATCTATTTTTTATGATATATTTAAAATAAAATAATAATAAAAGTAATGATAATAATACAACAAACAACAACAATATCAAGCCTTTGTCCCACTACGTGGGGCCGGTTACATGAATCCTTTTTCTCCATTGTGTCCTGTTAAAAGTCAAATTCTCGTTTAAATCTAATAAATAAAGATCATTTCTAATATTTTCTAACCAAATCTTTTTAGGTCTACCTCTACCTTTCTTAACATAAGTCAAATCTAATAACTCTACTTTTCTAATCGGGTCATCGGAAGGCTGCCGTTTTATGTGACCAAACCATCTAAGGCGACTCTCTCTAATCTTATCTTCTGCTGAAGCTACTCCAACCTTATCGCGTATATGCTCATTTCTTATCCTATCTCTAAGGGTAAAGCCACTCATCCACCTGAGCATCCTCATCTCTGCAACACTTAACTTAGTATTATGCTTCTCTTTTAATGGCCAACATTCGGCACCATAAAGCATTACAGGTCTCACCACCATCTTATAAAATTTTCCCTTAAGTTTAAGGGGGACTTTTCTATCACACAACAAGCCCGATTCATTCCTCCACTTCAACCATCCAACTTGAATTCTGCTGATAATATCACAATCTATTTCACCATCACTCTACAATAGATCCAAGATATCTAAAACGTGTACTCTTATTAATGACTTGATCGCCTAAAGTCACAATCCCCTCACTAGGTCTATTACTACTAAAATTACACTCTATATATTCCGTTTTAGATCTACTCAAGCGAAAACCTTTAGACTCTAAGGTTGACCTCCATAATTCAAGTTTACCTTCAACTCCCTCTCTAGTTCTATCAACAAGAAGAATATCATCAGCAAAAAGTATACACCAAGGTACATCCTCTTGCAAATGTCTAGTGAGAACAACCATGACTAAAGCAGAAAGATAAGGGCTTAAGGCTGATCCTTGATGTAATCCAACCGAAATAGGAAAATACTTGGTCAAACCACCCTGTGTTTGAACACAAGTAATAGCTCATGCATACATATCTTTAATGATTTGAATATAAGCATTATTAACTCCTTTCTTTTTAAGAACTCTCCATAGCACTTCTTTTGGAACTTTATCATATGCTTTCTCTAAATCAATAAATATCATATGTAGATCCTCCATATTCTCTCTATATTTCTCCATCAAACCCCTCAATAAATGTATGGCTTCCATAGTAGACCTACCCGGCATGAATCCAAATTGATTTTGAGAAACATTAGTATCACGCCGCAACCTACACTCCATAACTCGCTCCCATAGTTTTAAAGTATGACACATTAACTTAATTCCTCTATAATTCGCACAATCTTGTGCATCTCCTTTATTCCTAAAAATAGGAATTAACACACTCATTCTCCAATCATCTAGCATCTTTTTAGTCTTTAAAACAGTATTAAAAAGTTTAGTAAGCCAAGAAATTCCTTCATCTCCTAGGCATTTCCACACCTCTATTGTAATATCATCAGGTCCAACAGCTTTTCCACCCTTCATTTTCCTTAAAGCCTCTCTAACTTCGATTTTACTAATACACCGAAATCTTTATTTTCATTTAGGATGCTAAGGTCACTAAAGTCAATCGTATTTTCAAATTCTTCATTAAGAAGTTTAGCAAAATATCTCATCTAGTTTTGTTGAATATCTTCTAAGTAAAGTACTTTTTGATCTTCATCCTTAATGCACTTCACTTGAACTAAATCCTTACTACTATCTCTTTATTTGGCTAATTTATACATATATCTTTCTCCCTCCTCATTATCTAATCTATTATATAAATTATTAAAAGCTAAGATCATTGCACCGCATATTGCTTTCTTAGATTCCTTACGTGTCTATTTATATTTTTCCCAATTATCAAAATTTTTCATTTAAACCAATTTTTATAACAAATCTTCTTATTTTTTATCTTTTCTTGCACATTTGGATTCCACCACCAACTATTTTTACTATTAGGAGATTTCCTCTTTGATACTCCAAGCACATTTTTTGCAATATTCTTAATATCACTAGCCACTTTTTCTCACATAACATTAGCATCATCATGCACAGATAAACTCTTAAGATCTAAAATCTTACTTTCAAAAATATTTTTGGTAATATTATTTAAATGCCCCCATCTAATCCCAGAATATCATTTTACTTTATTTTTTATTTTCTACCCATTTATCTTAAAGTCCAAAACTAATAATCGATGTTAGGTACATAAATTTTCATTTGGAATAACTTTACAATCTTTATAATCTAAACGATCTAATTTTTTTATAAGAAAATAATCAATCTGAGTTTTACTATATCCATTTTTATAAGTGATGAGATGCTCATCTCTTTTCTTAAATAAAGTATTAGCAATTAAAAAGTCATGAACTAAAAAAAATTTAATATGGTCTTAACACCTTCATTTGTCGTTCCAAACCCATGGCCACCATGAATGCTTTTAAAATCATCTATCTCTACCAATATGTCCATTTAAATCTCCTCCAATAAAAACTTTTTCTTCAAGAGATATCATTTGTATTAATTCTTCTAAGTCATTTCAAAATTTTAAGTTTGAACCCATATCTAAACCTACTTGAGGAGTATAAGCATTTATAATATTAACAATCTTAGAATTAACAACAATCTTTAAAGTTATAATTCTATCTCCAATTCTATCAATTTTTATAACATTATCCTTCAAACTCTTATCTATAATCACACATATACCGTTTCTAGTACGACTCCTACCCGAATACCATAGTTTAAATCCTAAACTATCAATCTCCTTAGCCTTCTCTCCAACCCATTTAGTTTCCTGAATGCACAGAATATTTATCTTCCTATGAATCATAATATCTATTAATTCCATTAATTTTTCTGTAAGGGAACCAATATTCCAAGTTCCTATCCTAATTTTAGTTTCATGGACTAGTTTCTTTGCCCACATCCATCCTTAATGTGGGAATCCTTGTCGATTTAATACTGCACTCGGGCGCCGGTGCAGCGGCCCTTGCACATTTGTCGCTGTATTCAGGCCATACAATGCATCGCTTTCAGGGGACGTCCTAGCATTAACACAATTTTTTAAAGGATTCATGTCATGATTATTCGGCAAGTTTTACGCTGGCTGTCGACTACCCAACGTAACTCTCCACTTTTCTCATCCAGGATTTGGGACCTGACAACGGTAGTGTTAAAAGTAATGATAATAATAATGCTTTTATTCTCTCCTCTCGACACGCATCAAATGACACTCAATTTCAAGCACAAATGGGCTCATTTGATCCTTCTAGACGAACCGAACGTGCTCGCGCAGTCCATTTCACAAGAATGAGGTCTTGATAAAAAAAATTCACGCGCGGAACGAACATGTGCGATAGAGGCTTAAATACACGTGAAATACACATCAAATCGGCGTTCGCCTGATCATATATGTTTTAAAATATGATAAATGATGATATGTGATCGAAAGAAACACATTCTCAAAGCCGACGACGGATCGAGGTAAAATACGTGAGATGATCCTTCATCAGACAATGCCGGAACGTGCAAGTAAATAAATCAACATACGAGATGTGCAATAAGACCGTGCAAGTGACTGATGCCAAAAAGGAGGTCAACACAATCATTTGTGGATGTTTTTTCACCTTGTCATGCAAGCTTTTAGATAAATATTCATTTGTTTGATTATTCGTGGGATGTTGTTTTTAGTGGCTTTTTTTTGTTTGGTGAAGTTGATTCTATGAAGCGAGTTTGAAAAGTGCTTGAGAACGAGATTACATGTTACTGTTTATGGTGGTTAACTTGATCCATTATTCTTTTAAGTTTATTATCAGTTGTTTGCAGAATGGTAAATTGATTAAGATGAATTGTTCGGATGTTCTTATAATTCTTTTGTTCAGGATCCGCAAATATTACATGTTATTTTAGGGCAAAAGAGGGTGGTAGCTGCTGTTAAATTAATTGTGATGATTCATGTTGTGTTCTTGTATAGATTAGTGCTGGTTTGGTTTATTCCGAATTCAATTGTGGCATGTGAATTTTTTTAGATTGATATCTTAAAAAATGCGTGATTCTCGGTGTTGTGTTTAGGTAAGTTGTGGTAATGGAAATTGATTTTTTATGTTGAATTTTTTTGAAGATGCATGCACAAAAAAAAAGAATGGAATAGGTATAATAGTTACATATGGAACATTTGAAAAGAGAATAAAAATAGAAGGAAATATGTGAATCGTACAATCTTTCCTTTGAGGAGCGGTCAAGCAGAGCAGCCGAGTAGGTGACCGAGTCTTCCTCACAGACGTCAGTGTGTGGTCGAGTGGAGCAAGCGAAGCAGGAGAACCGCGAATGAATCTTCCTCTAGTTGGCGTTGAGCGAAGCAGACGAACGAATCATGAGAGCAGTGAATCGCGAGAGAAAATAGAGTTAAGGCTTAGCGTTGAGCGGAGCAGATGACTGGTTAGGCAGCCAATCATGAGTGGAAATAGAAATTAGGCTTTTTTTTAGAAATTAAAATAGCTTTATTGCTAGCGAAAGTTCACCGCGGTTTTTTTCTTTTTTTTTTTTGAATTTTAGAGGGGGCAAGTGCTCCCGTAAGGTCCCCTTGTATCTGCCCGTGCTTTGTGGGAATATTCTCTCCGATTTGCATAAGATGGGAATTTTTTATGTTATTTGTATTAAGAAGTGATCCTCCCTTGAGCTCTTTGACATAGATCTTTAAAAATTTGGCTCAACTTTGCAAGTAGTTTCCAAATTAATTCAGATAATGCAACAAAGAAAACTAGAAGAGTTGCTGTACAACTCAAAATACATAATAATCACGACTCTTCATCTCAAATAACTTTTTTTTTCTATTAAACTTTTGATTTTGTTCTAATCCAACAACAGATATATTTTATCTATCTTAAAATTATCCATTTTGAACTGTAATGTTTATACTCACAATTTTGAGCAATATCCTAACATTTTCAAGGACACAATTTTAATCATTCTGAAGATGTTATCTCTTCCTTCTATGAATTGTAAGGTTGCCATGATTTCATGCATCATCATTCATTTCTGAAGTTGCTATACTTTTGGCAAGGATGCAATTTCACTTGCTAGAGCAGAAGAAGAACCAGAAGCTGCCGCCCGGAAGCTGACTGAGACCGCCTTCTCGCGTGGCAGTGGAGACAACATCACTTGCATTGTTGTGAGATTTTACCATGATAAAGTAGAGAACGAAACTCCAATTGGTGACCAAGTGTCCTAATGTTATTTCTGTTCAGAGAGCAAAAGAGAGAGAAAGAGAGGCCTTTCCTTCAGTTATTGAGCCATGATATGTGTCAGGTAAACTTTTTATGCTATCAATGAGCATGTTATGAACTTTGTTGTGGTTTCATTTCGATATTATCATTTGTAGAGTCCTTTTCTTTTCTTACAAATTGTTGAATGACGCTGCCAGAAGGTTTAGACACCATTGAACAAATTGTAGTTCTGTATCATTAATATCCATCCTTGATGAAACATGTTTAGACACCATTGAACAGATTGTAGAAAGATTGTTTATAGCTGATTTATTGTCCAAAGGCAATTTTTGTTGTTTTTATGATCAACTCATGTGAGATTGCAGCAGCCAAGTGACAGAAGTCGTGATCGCTGTGATATGCAAATGCCATCGGTGGTCATTAAAAACAGTAGTGAATAAGAAAGGAGAGCTCTAGGCATGCTATTAGAGTTTTATATTACACTTCAGTATTGGTGCTTAGCTCAGAGATTATAAGAGTAATGGAGCATATCTTCCTCAAGTGGCACGAATATAATGCTGAAGTGGAATATAAATTTAGTAGTTTCTAAGTAGGGGATAGGTTTCGTTTGAGATGACTTTCTTACTGCTTCTTAAGCACTTTCTAGTATAAAATTTTTAATTTTTTACTAGAAAGTTGCTTTAAGTAGTAAGAAAGCCATCTTAAATGAAGTCTTAAGTTTCATTTGGAATAATTTTTATCATTGTTTTTCTATTACTTATAAGATATTTTTGTATTAAAAAGTTGTTTTAGAAAGTAGTAAAAAAATTATCCTAAATGAAACTTTAATGCTCCTTACAGTCGAGGTTGATTTTGTAAAATTAGTTGATGGGGGGTGAAAGCGAGCCTTCATGGAGGGCTGCCAAGTATGATTTCTAAGCGGCTTCATTCAAGATTTTCTCATCAGACAGATATATGATTGATGATCTAAGAAAACATGAAGTAGCTTAACTTTTACATTGTAAAGATTAATGCTAAGTAATATTTTTCATTAGTAGGACTTTAACTTCTGCTAAAATGAATTGAACATTAAGATAGTTCAAATGCCATCCTTAATCCTTATTAACATGAGGTAACATATCATGTAGAGGTTTATCAAGGGTGTTTGTGTAAAGAAGGTTTTGTTTGGAATAGGGGCAACCGAGACGGGCGGTTGCATCACATAGTATTTTATGCTCTCAAATGTCTCTTAAAAGGCTCAAAATTCTAAAAAGTTTTGATGCTCGGGTGGCTAAACTCGTGCATAAATTATGTTTTAATTATAATTAATTATTATTAATTATAATTAATTAATTATAATTAATTATTATTAATAATAATTAATGATAATAATTATCATTAATTATGCTTAATTATTATTGATTATAATTAATTAATATTAATTATGATTAATTCAAAATAAATGATTAAAAAAGAGAGAAACAAAAGAATGAAAAAAGAAAATGAAAAAAAAGAAAGGAAACGGAGAAAAAGAATATATATATATATATATATATATATATATATATTCTCGATCTTTATCGCCACCGTCTCGACATCGCCGCCTTGGACCCAGTTGCAAGGGTAAAATTCCAAAGCCTGTCATCGGCACTTGCAGCACTTATGTGCGTTTTTCTTAGCATAATGGGAGGGAACTCGTCACGGTGCTTGCAGTGAAGCAGGTAAGCATTGTATACTCTTTTCTTAGTGTGGTGGGGCAAAAAAATTAAATACACGTGTACAAGCTTCAGTGCCTGTGGGGAAAGAATTGTGTATTTTCAAACAGTACCCCTGAAGAATCATGCACGTCTTTCTTGACGTGGTGGGATTGAAGACTTTGCCTGTGGTGTCACTCAACACCGACTGTGCACATTTTTTTTGACGTGGCGGGAAGGCTAAGACTCCCCAAATTTCTCCTGAACAGGATAGATGCCCGGGTGCTGCCGAAATTCAAACTTAAGATGCACAAAATTTAAATGTACAATAGGATACTTGATTCAAGTTGAATGATAGGGAACAAAACTTGCAAATAAAATAACAAGGAAATGGACCCTAATTTATAAAATGCACAATTAAACTAAAAATGTAAATGATAAATAATAATTTAATACAATCAAGCAAATACAAATCGACAAATAAGGGACTCGTGGCGGGAGACCTTCAGACATAAATAACTTGCAAGCAAAGGTTGAGATGATAATGCTTGCAAGTAATAATGAAAGGCCTATCATGTATACAATGGCTCACCCAAGGGCAAAAGGCAATGAATGCAATAGTGTCCTGCAAAGCATATGTAAATATACAAGCTGCACTGATTGATTATGTAATGCATCGCCAACTAAGAGACATGCCACAAGTACAATGACTTCTCTAAAAGCATTGCAACAAAAATACAAATAAGGGGGCTTATGATGCAATAGTTCATATGTTAGCAAGCATCAACAATCCGCGAATATGACACTTACAATCAATTGTAAGAAGCCCATCATGCTGCATTAGCCCACCTATGGGTGACAGCAAACAAATTGCATGACACTTGATTCAAGCTGAATGATGGGCGCTAATTAATTTGTAATACATACAGCACCCTCTACAGACACCTACCAGTAGCAATGATTGAGATGCCGCAAGTGTAATAGATCTCTTATAAACGCAGAAGTGTGTTTATTCTGTCAGAGCTGAAGGTATTATTGATCAAGTATTATTAAGTCCTCCAATTGATAATTTTGGAGGTTCTGATAGTAACAGTTGGGATAAGGGCACGTGTTGCAAAGAGGACACCCATTGATATATCACCAGAGGAAGGCCCTAACGGTAACACTAAGCGCGCGAGGTTGAATGATTCTGTAGAATCAAAGAATGAGCAGTTAAAGAAAAAAAATATCTCATCCTATCATCTCCTTAAAAATACTGAGGTTTCTGGAGAAATACCGTATTATTTGAATAAAGGAAAAATAATCGGAGATCAAGCTTCATAACCTAATGTCCTACACGTGCACCAGTAAATGTTGCACCTGTAGATTGAAGAGAGCTGCTTTTGGTTGCTATGTAAAGGACTATAGGAGAAAATTTTCTCATCATGTATGTATATTAGATACCAGAATGTCATTGGGATACTGAAAATTACCCTGTGCTTTGTCCTAATCATGCTTCGAGGAAGTTATCTTGTGACGAAGTGGAGATCAAAAAAATCCAACAGAACATCAGCCATACCTTTGGTCTCATCAGATTATAATACCTCATCTATCATAAAATGACCTTATTTAACTTATATGTCCTAATCTAGTTTAAGCAAAGGTTAGATGATTCGTGAATCTGATCTCTTGAATAATAAGAAGATGAAGCTTACATCAAAGCAATGAAGTATCGCATGGCTATTCTAAAAGTGACACTACGATCCACATGTATGCAAAGCAAGGAATCAATAGTAAAAATTATGGGTCACAGAAGTGCAACGTTGCTCCACCGGATATGCAACACTCGTACAAGTAGACATAAGGCATCTACAATCTTCTAAACTGAACATTGTGTACATTCAAATGATAGTTATCTGCATAATTAATTAGAGCCAAATGTTTTGAAATGCCTCTATACATGCATTATGACAGGCATAATAATTCATGTAAATACGTCATTGGATCTACAACACTCGTACAAGCAGACAGAAAGCGTCTACAAGCTTTTGAATATAACGTTGCATACCTTCAAACGATAATTACCCGCATAATTGATTAGTGCCAAATATTTAAAAATGCCCTCCTACATGCATTACAGTAGATATAATAATTCATGCAAAACACCCCTCTAATGCATAATAATATGCATTAATGGATATTCCATAGTATGCATAATGTGTAGAGGGTTTCATTCTGGCATGTCAGTTGACATTGCAATCATAATTTAAAATGTCCTCCTGCATGCATTTGTAGGATGCATATATTTTCATTTAAGTTTATCATTTGACATTACAACTATATTTTAAAATGGCCTCTTGCATGCATTAATATGATGCAGAGGGTTTCATTTAAGAATATCATTTGACATTATAATTACACTCCAAAGTATCCTCTTGTACACATTTACTATATACAGAAGACTTCATTTCAGTAATATTATATATACATGTAATAATCATATAAATACATAGTGCAAAATGCACTCAACAGCATATACTTGCAAGTGTCCCAATGAGCATGTTGTAAGTACATACGTGACATCTGAGGATGTTATGCGGGTTAAAAAAATAAATTTAGATACGAACCCGATCCTCTGTTGGTAAATTGATAGGGTAGACAAGGTTCAATTAATAAAAATGTAATAACATAACCCCGATGACTGTGTTAAATGTTTTTATCAGCCGGAGGGGACCCTATACTTTTAAGCTTCAACAAAATATAAATCTTTTAAAGTGACTACAATATTACCCTGATGATGGCCATGTGGATAAAAAATCTCAACCGGAGGGGTCCTCAAATATTTGAAAATACCTCCCAAATGCCCATAAAAATCTAAAATTCCAAAATAATCACCCAAGATCAAGATGTTTAAAATGCAATTAATCATCAAATGCTTAAAGAAAAAATTCATCCATCCTCCACAATAGTTTGCAAAGGTGGACAAATTAAAAATCACTTCAGCTCACAAAGAGCTAATGTCTAGTCGAGAATATCACTAGGATTCATTCTCAATCTGTCTTTTGCCAAAAAGGATGTAACACGTGTTCTCTAATTGGTAGTTTCACCGTCAAATGGAACCACTGATGGTTTCACCGCTAAATGACACCATAGAAAAATAGTTATGATCAGGACCCTCTGATCGGGTGGTTTTGCTGCAAAACTGCACCATTATATTACGGTCATGGTTAGAGCCCATATGTTCCCCAATGGCTTCAACTTGTGGCTTGAATTAATAGGATATAATCAATAGGGCACAAAGCCCTCTATTAGCTAAGGTGGATTCAGATTTATCCCCTCAGACAAACACTCACCCCAGATCTACAAGGTACCCTTGGATGAAGAAACCCATGGCTCTAATAAGGATCCTTCTATCAGGTTGGGTCGACTACCTCCTCTGACTAAGTAAACCAGGGACCAAAATGGCCCGGGATGACGGAAACATGGGATCTTAATTAGGCTCATCATCATTTTCCCCACCATCCACTTTAAAGTGCAAGATGGTAAAAATTTCAATTTTAAATTCTTAAATACCAAAGTATGCTGCAACTATATGCCGGATACTATATATTCGTTTGACAACTAGCCTTAATCAAAAGTTCTCTCTTGTTATCAGGAGGGATAATTAACTATAGGGGCTTGCACCTATAGGAAACCATAACTCAAATCATAAAGTCCACACAAAATAAGGGTGAAATCTCTAGGTAGTGTCTAATTCAAAATCTAATCTTCCTTCTAAAAATTTTCCTTGGAACCTACTCGTTAAAACTCTCCTCGATGACCCAAAAAGAAAGAAAGGGTCTGCAGAGAGGCCGGGGTGCAAATTTTTGAAGCCCACAAATATCTAGCGACTCCGCTGGAGACTGATTTCTTTTTTATCTATGGCTAATCATTCATAGGCTATAGTAGCAGCAAATCAATATGGACTAAAATTTTAAATTTCTTAAAATCAATCTTTAACAGATTCATTAGGAATGTTGGTGTAAAGAGGATGCCCATTGATATATCACTAAAGGAAGGCCCTAACTATGACACTAAGCGAGCGAGGTTGAATTATTCTATGAATGATTCTGTAGAATCAAAGAATGAGCAGTTGCAGAAAAAATATCTCATCCTATCATCTCTTTAGAAATATTGAGGTTTCTGGAGAAATGTCATATTATTTCAATAAAGGATAGATAGCTGGAGATCAAGCTTCTTAACCTAATGTCTTACACATGCACCATTAAATGTTGCAGCTATAAATTGAAGAGAGTTGCTTTTGGTTGCTATGTCAAGGACTATAGGAGAAAATTTACTCATCCCACATGCATATCAGATACTAGAATGTCGGTGGGATACTAAAAATTATCTTGTGTTTTGTCCTAATCATACGTCGGGGAGGTTATCTTATGACGAAGTGGAGATAAAAAAATCCAACAGCGCATCAGCCGAGCCTTTGCTCTCATCAAATTATGTACCTCATCTATCACAAAATAACCTCATGCAATTTGGTTGTCCTCATCTAATCTAAATAAGGATTAGGTGATTCTAAAATTTGACCCCTCGAAGGGCGAGAAGATGAAGCTTGCATCAGAATAATGAAGTATCTCATGACTGTTTTGAATGTAATACTACGATCCACCTGTACGCAAAAGCAGGGAATCAATAGTAAAAATTGTGGGTCACTGAAGTGCAACGCCACGCCATCAGATCTGCAATACTCATACAAGCTGACAGAATGCATCTACAAGCTTCTAAATAGAACATTCCGCACATTCAAATGATAGTTGCCCACACAATTAATTAGCACCAAATATTTTTAGATGCCCCCGTAAATGCATTGCGACGTGAATAATAATTCATGCAAATATACTATCGGATCTGCAACACTCATTCAAGCTTCTAAATATAATGTTGTGCACCTTCAAATAATAGTTACCTGTGCAATTGATTATTGTCAAGTATTTTAAAATACCCTCGTACATGTATTACAATACAAATAATAATTCATGCAAAACACCCCTCTCATGTATTAAAATATGCATTGATGTGCATTCCATAACATGCATGCATTGGCAATGTGTAGAAGGTTTCATTCTAGCATGTAAGTTGACATTATAATCACAATTCAAGATGACATCCTGCGTGTATTTGTAGGTATAGAGGCTTTCATTCAAGTATCATTTGATATTATAACTACATTTTAAAATGACCTCTAGCATGCATTGATAGGATGCAGAGGGTTTTATTTAAGCATGTCATTTGACATTATAATTACACTCCAAAGTATCCTCCTGTATGCATTTGCAATATACAGATGGATTCATTCCAGTAATATCATGCATACATGTAACAATCATATAAATGCATCGTACAAAATGCACTCAATAACATATACCCGCATAGCCCCTGACGAGTTATTGTAGGTATACACGTGATGTCTGAGGATGCTGCATGGGTTTAGAAATAAATTTAAATACGAACCCGATCATCTGTCTGTAAATTGATAGAGTCGACAAGATTCAATAAAAAATGTAACAATCCATAGAAACCCTAATGATAGATGTGTTGATAGAAAATCTCAACCGGAGGGGACATCAACATTTAAAAATACATCTCAAATGCCCATAAAAAATCTAAGATTCCAAATAACCATCCAAAATCAAGATATTTAAAATAAAATAAATCATCAAATACTTAAAAAATACCCATCCATCCTCCATAATAGTTTGCCAATGTGGATAAATTAAAAATCACTTCAGCTCACAAAGAGCTAAATGTCTAGTCAAGAATAATACTATGTTTCATTCTCAATAGTCTCTTGCTAGTAAGGATATGACATGTATCCTCTAACCAGTAGTTTCACCACCAAATGCCATCACATTGATGGTTTCGCCATTAAATGACACCGTAGGCAAACATTTATGACCGAGACCCTCTAACATGATGGTTTTATCGTAAAATAGCACCATTATATTACGGTCATGGTCAGAGCCCGTATGTTCCCCAACTGCTTCAAATCATTGGGTAATGCATCAATAGGATATAATTGACAGGGCATAAAGCCCTCGGTTAGCTAAGGTGAATTCAAATTTATCCCCTTAGATAAATATTCACTCTAAGTCTACAAGGTACCCTTGGACAAAACAACCCATGACTGCCAATAAGGATCCTTCTGTCATGTTGGGTCGACTACCTCCTCTGACTAAGTAGACCAGGGACCACGATGGCTCGGGATGATGGAACCATGGAATCTTGATCAGGCTCATCATTATTCCCCCCACCATCCGCTTCAAGTAAAAGATGGTGAAATTCCCAATTTTAAAAATTAAATTATCAAATACCAAATCATGCTGCTACTATATGCCAGATACCACATATCTGTTCAGCGATTAGCCTTAATCAAAATTTCTCTCTCGCTATCGGGAGGGTTAATTAACTATAGGGGCTTGTGCCTATAAAAAACCTGAACTCAGATCATAAAGTCCTCACAAAATGAGGGTGAAATCTCTGGGTAGTGACTTATCTACCAACCCAATCTGTCTTCTGAAAAATTTCCTCGGAACTTAAGCATTAAAACTCTCATCGACGACCCAAAATGAAAGGGGGGTGATAAACTTAAGCATTAAAATAGGCCGGTGTGCAAGTTTTTGGAGCCCACAATAGAATTCATTAATACTGTATTAAACATCCTCAAACTCTTATGGAGCCTTTAAGACCCTATCATCATCATTATCATCATTTTTTAGGCCTTAAAAATCATAGGTGAACTCATAACAATAAGGATGGTGACAACACAGGGGAGTGCCTCCTCGACAAACCCTGGTCCTCGCTTGAGTTGGCTAATATGGGTATGTCACAACCATATCACGTATGAGTATCTATATACCAAATGGCAGGTAATAACCCATGTTATATATATTATCAATTATTGATAAAGATTATGAGAAATTGGGATATTTCTATTAAAATTATTATGCCTAAACGTTACAGTGTTTACATGAATAAGACCCTATGAGTTATGAAATATAATGATGCATTCCTCATGTTGCTCATATGGAGGCGCAAGCAACTTAAACTAGTTCATAATTAAATTCATCAAAACTAAGGCCAACTCATACACACAATCGATGGTTACATGAGTTATTGATACAACTATGATAATTGACTCATAAATTAGATATCTGAAACACAAATATAGAGGAAGGTAAATCTAAAGAAGTTTTTCATCTAATGTTATCATCATTATTTGAAGTATTATCAAGATAGACCTCCAAAAACTAGACATGAGCCTAAAAATGGCTCAGGAGATCTTCTTGTGGTCTATAGATGTAAGAAGCCATTGAATTGGTTGCTGAAGAGCTTGAGTTGCATCCTCATCCTCACTATTTGAAGTAAGGTAGATTGGGATGAAGTTTAACAAGGGATGTGAGCCAAATATTGGCATCATGATTATTCTTGTAAGCCTTGCCTTCAGTTTCACTTTCTTCCTTGATGATAAGGAAAAGGGTGCAGTGTTGAGTGCTTTAGCTATTAAGGTCTTTATGTTGGAGCAAGTGTATTTAACTGTTGGGATTTTTGTATGGATGTAGGCATATCTAACACAATTACCTTCTTTTGGGTGAGGGAAAAGCTTTTATTCATCTTTAGAGCTAAGAGAAGATAAAATAACAAGAGGGAGTGTGTGGGACTCCATGACCACATACATTATTGTTCTTTTAGGGTTTATATGTCATGACCTGGCCTAAAAGCTCAAATCAACAAGGCAGGAACAAACAGTTAGACAATTTTTGTTGCTAAAATTACTAACAACAACTATTTTCAATATAGTAAAAGAGCCACTACAAACTTCAAATAAATATTTAATGAAAAATAGTATAACTATTTTAAATAAATGTATATAACTATGACAATTAGTTTAATTTTTTAAAATAATACATGTGGACGTTTGATCATTGATATTATGACTTCAAATATTGTCTGACTGTTTGTTCATTTACCATGGAGAGAATGTAACTGTTTTTCATTAAATTGACTGTAAACTTAGAGTGTTGTGTTTACAGTTTACATTCTCTCCTCTTCCAATAGTTTAATTTTTTTTTTAAATAATACATGTGTACATTTGATCATTGATGGGAGTGAGTCATAATACAACTCAGTGAACACATCATGCTTTTAAATTATAGTAGTATAATGATATTTTGAACAATATGCATGCTTGTCATAAAATATAAAGTAACTCTATTTAATAATTTATTTAAAAGTTATTTTGAAAATATCCAAAATAATATATTTTCATGCCCATATTTCATATCTTATTTTCTGTAGCTAATACAACCGTTACATGATACAGTGTCTCACTTATATCAATTAAGGTATTTCTATTTCTATTTTTTTATAAAATCTTTTCTATTTCACACACTCGGGTACATTACATCCCTAACCAATATCATAAGGGGTGTATTCCATCATTCAATCATGCACATACAAACATTTCTATTAAATAATTTTATTTGCAATCTCTATATCATTTCATATCATTTTGCATATAAGCTATATGACTTTGCTAAATGACTAACTTATGATAAGTATATGTCATCATATTCAATATGACCAATTGCATTAAAAAGAGATAATACACAAATAGTTTGTAATAATGATAAGTTGTTAAATAGGAATGATGTGTTTAGAAGAAGAAACAATATTACCATAAATTAGGAGTATGAGTACTCATCTTGAATCTAAATGATTGACTTTTGCCCTTATTAATCCTAATTCTAAATCTAATAGTTGAGCACCTATAATCATGTATAATTTCATAAGATTGTCTTAACTTATACAACTAATAATATATATATATCTCTAATTAATTCTCATTTTCTATTATAAAATATATTTTTAATTCATTCATTTTCTATTTAAATATTTATTTCCTTTATTTTATATTTAATAATGGTAAATTAATTCATTAAAAAAGATAAGATTTATTCCTCTCTCTCTCTCTCTCTCTCATATATATATATATATATATAATTTTATCAATTGAAGTGAGTTATTATGCATAACCTGTCTACATATTTCAAAGCAAGGAGACAAAGGAAGATAATGCCCATTGGAATGGCATTATTAGAATTTAATCTTTGTGATGTCATTTGTTATATGCTATTTTAAGTATATGAGTATCAAATTGGGATGTAGCTCACTTTGGTATGTCGGTTGGGGGCATTAGCTACAAACTAAGATGTCTTGGGTTTGAAGCTAGTATATACGATGTATGTGCAAGTTTGCCTTAATGGCTCAAATATCCCCCCAAAAAAAGTATCAAATTGGACTATCAATGATATATATTATGAACAAGTAGAGTTGTGAGATGAAAATGTCGAAGAAAGATAGAATTGCAAGAACAAAATATAAATGCATTGGTTAATGAATAGAATTAGATTATTTATTACGGGGTAAATGAATTGCATTATTTGTATTTTATTTATTTATAGTTATATTGCAATGCAATATTGGGTATTGAAATATATTTCATTATTGAATCAAAGGGAAACATGCATAATTGAAAGAGTTCCATTTTTTCTCTTTTTTCTATGAGGAGTACCTAAAGGGCAAAAGCATATATAATTTTTAGTATTGCTTAAATTTCAAAGTGTAATCTCAACCCTACTCGCTCACAAAGCATACAATTTGTTCAATTTTTAGTATTACTTCTAATTTATTCAATTTTGCATTGGGAATCATCAAATTTGATTAATGAATTGAATACTAATTAATATTAATATTAAACAAAATTTTGAACCGATGACTAAAAATTTTAAGCTAAATGTTGGATTCAAATTTCTTCATGGATGACACCGAACTCTACTAGTATGCAAATTCTTAAGACTGGTGACCTGAGAACCTATGTAAGAATAGAGAGAACAATATATTCATTAGAGGAAGTCTGTAGTATAAGTGCTGAAGAGGTTCAAAATCTCAATGAGTTCAAAAAAGGATCCAAAATGCTCTTCATCACCCTTTATTTATAGGGGTATTAGGGTTATAATAAAGCATACACCTATAAAGAAATAGAAAATATGGTATTTTATAGACTCTTAATATAGACTACCCTAGATAAATGCCACCCTCTGGTTGGTTGGAGGGATAATAGCCTTGCAAGAACTTGATAATCTACCTCAAACCAGCTTAGTAATGATGACTGAGCATGAGCGAGCCTGTTTCCTGTTGGCGAGCATCGAATAGGAGAAATATATGGCATGTAGATACTTTGAAGTTGCTGGCGGCCTAAACTAGATCCATGGATCCCCTAGAAAAGGAAGGTGAGTGAGTTGTCATTGCACTGAAGGTAGGTGCTTCGCTATAATATCCCAAACTGGGGAATGGTCACCTAAAGCAGATGAAACAGATGAATCAGGCAAAGATCATACTCACTGAAAAAGAAAAAATAATGAAGGCCAAATCGACGAACATTGAAGCTGCAAGCAAAACAGATGAAGCTATCGTGCATCACATATATCACATAAACCAAAGGAGGAAACTAAAATCAGAGCCATTTCAGTTACCTAGAATCACAAAAGCTGATGAGCGAGAAGTCAGGATCACATGAAATGGAAGAAGACGACGTGGTCAACGTTACATGGAATTGATGAAATTGAGGGGGGGGGGGGGGGGGGGGGGGTTCTCCCTATAAATATAGGAGAGAGAGGGAAGATCGAGAGAAAGAGAGAAAGGAAGGAGGACAGAGAGAATAAGAGCTCATGTCTGGGGCTATCAAGTGAGAGCGGAAGCGAGGGAGAAGGATCGGGTGTGGGAGAGACAATGAAGAAGATCGCAGACCAGGAGATGAGCGAGGGCAAGGGCTCGACCGATCAGTTGGGAAGTGTAAGATATATATATATATTATATATGATTACATTATATAAATATATATAGAGAGAGTGAGAGCGCCTATATTTTAAATTTAATATTGAATGAAATCTTAATTAATGAAATACTTTATTATTATGTAAAGAGATAAAATATATTTTAAAAGAGAAGAAAAGCTAAATGCGAGCAATCCGTAATTCAAAAGTTTGATAATAAATAATATGTTTTGTATAGGCGTCAAATCTATCAACGTGATAGTAAAGAGAAAGAGTAAAGTATTCCCAATACCTAGATTTAAGTGAGTATTCATATTCATATATTACGATAACTATATTGTTTCTTCTAATTGTATTATAAATAATTTATCTTTCGCATATCAAATGATTGATCATTTTAAATTATATGATAATTAACAAGCTATATTTTACATAAGGTTAATGAATGATTATGAATAAAATGGCTGATATATATATATACTTGTATGTGTATGTTAAATGATGGAGCGTACCCTCTTATAGTACTAGCTGAGACGCAATGTACCCGTGCACGTAAATGAAAAATATTATGAAAAAGAAAAAGAAAATGGAAAAGGAGTACCTTCATTAGTACTGTTTTAGATGGTGTCTCCCGTGATGGTTATATTATTTTTGAAAGAATAAAATATATCATCTATGTGACACATATAGCTGTACATAATGTTATAGTCATATGCAAATTGAATTTTAAATAGAATTACTTTGTGTTTAAATTGAGCATGCATACTATTCTCAATGCCTTATGTTATTGTAATTTAGAAGTATGATGTACTCTCTGAGTTTTTATATGACTCACTCTTATTTTTATAAATGAATTTAAGTATAATTCAAAAGTTTAAAATGAGTATAATTAGAGAAAATGTGTATAGTAGGCGTGATGCTCTGAGAGAAAGTGTGGGCTCCAAAAATTTGGCCTCAGCCTCCACCTGTGCTTTCTTCGGGAGAGTTTTAACGGAATTAAGTTCTGGGGTAAATTTTGGAAGGCATATGAGTTTGTAGATAAGACACTGCCCAGAGATTTCGCCCTCATATTGTGAGGACTTTATGATATGAGCTATGGTTTCCTATAGGCGCAAGCCCTTATAATTAATTACCCCTCTCGATCACGAGAGAGAACTTTCGATTAAGACTAGTCATCGATCAGATACGTAGAGATACATGGTATCTGGCATATAGTAGCAGTATAGGCTTGGGTATTGGAAGAGTTTGATATTTAAAAATTAAAATTTCACCACCTTGCAATTAAAGCAGATGGTGGGGGAATGGATAATGAACCTGATTAAGATCTCATGGTTTCATCGTCCCGGGTCATCATGATCCTTGGTCTACTTAGTCAGAGGAGGTAGTCGACCCAACCTAGCAGAAGGATCCTTGTTGGCAGCCATGGGTTGCTTCGTCCAAGGGTACCTTGTAGACTTAGGGTGGGTATTTGCCTAAGGGGACAATTTTGAATCCACCTTAGCTAACAAAGGGCTTTGTGCCATATCGATTATATCCTATTGATTCATATCTCAAGGATTTGATGCTATTAAGGAACGTATTGGCTCTGGCCATAATCGTTATCCCGTGGTGCCATTTGGCTACAAAACCACTCAGTTAAGAGGGCCCCAGGTCATAGCTATTTATCCAGCGATGCCATTTGGCGGCAAAACCACTGTTAGAGGACACGTACCACGTCCTTACTGGTAGGAGATTATTTGAGAATAGATCCTTGTGATATTTTTGACTATGCGTTAACTCTGAGTAAGCTAAAGTAAATTTCAATTTGTCTACCCCGGTAAACTGTTGCGGAGGGTGGATAGATTTTGCTTTAAACGTTTAATAGATTTATTTCAATTTTTAAATATTTTTTAGTTTTGGGATTTTTGGACTTTTGGATTTTGTGAAAATTTTGGGAATTTGGGAGGTATTTGAAAGTATTTGTGAACCCCTCTGATTGAGATTAACGTTCAACACGGCCATCATCGGGGTGACTTTGAGGCCACTTGAAAATATTTAAACTTCATAGAAATTTAAGGTCGTTTAAAAATGTTTGAAATTAACCCCTCCGATTGAGATCTTCATTCAACATGACCATCATCAGGGTGTACGAATTGAACCCTGTCGACTCTGTCTACTTGTTGATAGAGGATTGGGTGGTTTCGTGGGCTTTGTGCCTTTGTTGATGAACCATTCATTTATTAGGCTTTGAAGGCCTAATATAAACTATAAAATAAATATTTTGGTCATCATCGTGACCGAATATTTATTCAGTAGTTCGAGCTGTATTGACTCTTATTTATCCACGTAGAAGGATCGAGCTCGAACTTGGGTTCATTTATTGACCTGCGCAGCATCCTTAGACGTCACGTGTATACCTGTAACACACTCGTCGGGGCCCATGCGGGTGTATTATACATCCCTTTTAGTGTACCTATGTGCATACATATTACAATGCAAGTGCGAGGGCATTCTTGGACATTTGACTGGTCTTCTGCGATAATTCTCAGAAGCTTGCGATCATTGTAGTCTTTTTATGTTTGCCTGTAGATGACATAGTGGATGTACGACCACTGTTCATCAAGACACTTGCAAGCCTGAATAATCTTATCCAACCCGATGTTCATGACCCGATTGAACTGTTATTCACTCGCTCCATAATGATTTGATCTGGCTTTCTCTATCAGAATTCATATAGGAATAAATAAGTGACTTCCTAATTATGCCATCATCATCACTTTATGTTGCTAGCTTACATAAAGAATCAATCATTTCAACCTTGGATGATTGTGTTCTTACTGATGTTCTATACTTCGAAATCGGTGGCTACTGCCTCGAATCAACGGTTTGCCGTCTCCACTGTATATCAAAGCTTTTTGGTTACACTGACATTTTGAATGTCGAATGGGTATCCTACAGTGTTATTAAATCTTTCTGCTTGACTTGTTTTCCTTGGAGTTGAATTTTGGTTGATCTTAGAGATACCATTGTGTTCCTTCATCCCTGCATTTTGACAAATTCATCGTGTGCATGTTGTATTCACTGAGACCCCATATCAGTACTTACGAGGGGTTCTTCATACCCATCTTATACTGGATATCCTCACTTACAAGAATCTGATGTATTTATTTGTGAGTCGAGGTTGATTGACATTGATCGTAGATAGAATATCATATTCATGATCTGTCCATCATCGTTGCTCATAAGAAGATTAGTGCTCTTACTTATCAGCTAATTATTGATGATTATAAGAGAATCATATTCGCAAAAGTCTCATTCCTTTCATTACATGGCTATGATGTATTCTTCATATAGGACTGTAGGTGATCACTATGCTGCTGTCTCTTGCAGTTACCTTAGACTCCTATATTATAGATTTGTTATGCCTGTTGATATATAGTATGTTGTATACTGATATTTGTATTCTTGAGAATCTTCAACCTCTACTGGAGATTTTATTGATTGCAAGCAGGTTGTATTGCAAATTTTGTTTGTAGGTGCTATCATTTGCCTTAAATTATATAACCAAGTTAATCGTTGTCACTCGTAGGTGGAATGCTTATTTAGGACTTTGCACTTTTGCGTACAATAGAGTTACATATTCCTTTAAATCTTCCCCACTTGTGAAATCCAATGTGTTTGTTCGTATTTTAGCATTTGATTGCGAAGATGCTATTGCATTCATTACACATCCTTGTAGTTTTTACAATCATTCTAAGTTACTCAGTCATATGCTTGAAATAAATATTGTGGACTAATTGTCATCATTCACATGGAAGTTATGTGGTCTATTGAAAACATCATGTCGTTGAATGATATCCTTTATGATTCTACCTTTACTTGTAAGTGAGTGGTGCTTGTAAATCCCCTGATTCACATGTTACATAAATGTTCACTTGCATTTAATTTGAAGCATATTGTCTTACAAGCTAGAATCTTGTTTTAAGCATTATTAAGCTCCTTGTGTATGTTCAAATTCAAGCTCAATTCAAATGAATTCCCTACGGTTCATGTAAGTTCAAGTTCTTGTAGTCTTGTTGGGTTTAAGTCCAAGCATAGTCCTTTGATCTGTTGTTCAATCTCAAGTCCAAATGAAAGTCCCTTGTGGTTCGTTAATTTAGATTCGAGTTCACATGTCCTTTGCTCAATTCATTATCATTTTAATTTCGAGTCAAGTAAAGCTTATTTAATGTTCAATTCATGTCCAAGTCCAAGTCCTTTGTAATTGCCCATGTCCTTGTCTTTTTAGAAAAAATTTAGGCAGCCTCCCGGCGTCTCCCTCGTTTAGGGGAAACTACGAGAAATTGGGCCACCCCACCATGCTACTAGAGCGTGTATGGTAGGTGTCGGGGGACACCGGGCCATACATCTTTTCATCCCACCACACTATAAGAGCGTGTATGGGGGCTTCAAAGTACCTGCTTGAAAACAAACACATGTGGCTTTCCCTGCCACTTCACAAGGGCGTGTACATGTACTTAGGGACTTCCTATAATGCTACAAGAGCGTGTATAGGGCTTACCCACCTCGCCATATAAGTTACACTGGGCTCCCTCCTACTGTGCTACGAGAGCGCTTAAAAGTGGTTCTCCAATCCGTCGTAAAAGTCAAAATTGGGATTTTATGTGATTACTCGCCTCGTAGTAGGCGCCGCACTGGATTTTTTCCCACCATGCTACGAGAGCGCGTATAGGGGGTTTTCCGGTCTGCCGCAAACGACGAGAATTAGAATCTAAGGAAATGAACAAAAAGGATCCCCCTCTCCCCTCCTTTCTTTTCTTTTTTTTTAATTCTCTTTCTTTCTTTTATTTTCTTCCTTTTTTTGAAATTTCTTTTCTTCTTCTTTTTTTTTCTTTTCTTTTTTTTCTTTTCTTCTTTTCTCTTTCTTTTTAACTCTTTTTTTTGTTTCACACACACACACACACAAATATATATATATATATATATATATAAAATAAAGATGGAAATAATATTCTTATTATTAATAGTGATATTAACAATAGTATCATTAATAACACATTAATAATGAGAATATCATTCAATATTATTAGCATAACTAATAACAATCATAACTATTTTTAATAGCATTGATGATAATTATTATTAATAGTATTAATGATAATTATCATTAATACATTGATAATAAAAATCATTAATACTATACATAGTAAATAATAACAACCATCAATCAATATCATCAATAGAGTATGAGAAAAAAAAAGTTTTTCAGATGGATTTATACCTCTTGAGTTGGATTGAATCAAGTGATTACTGTCTAGGTTTGCAAAGTAGAGTGGAGATGGGCTTTTGGGTTGGTCTGAGATTACGGGCTGGATGACTTAAATGGGGGAGTTGGCTTACGGCACAGTAGAGGTTTGCCTTCAGGTGGATTTCGGCTGAGAGAGGGAAATCAGTAGGATAAGGCGTTAGGGCTTGTGGAGTTCGGTCGACAAAGGTAAGGATCGACTATGGAGATTAAAAGCCAAGGTAGGAATGGAGAAAGCTCTCTCTCTCTCTCTCTCTCTCTCTCTCTCTCTCTCTCTCTTTCTCGGCTTGCGTAAGAAGCCGGCACAGGCAGTGGCTCGACGGGGCTAGGGCAGGAGGAGTTCTGTTGATGAGAGGTTTGGCTTGGGTTGAAGAAGGAGTTCAGTGCAGGTAAGTTGCGGGTGAGAGGAAGTCTTCCGACTATATGAAGATGGAGTTCCGATTGGAGTAGGGTGGAAGTCGGATGCAGAGGGAGATCGGATGAGGAGGTTGATGGGAGAAGGTCGGTCGTGGAGACATTCTCACGAGTGGGAGAGGCGTGGGAAGGAGTTTCGGCTGTGTGTGGAGAAGAGAAGAGTCTTGGTCGGAGCTCACAAATGGAGATCAATGCTTGAGGAAGGTTGGAAGCAGCGACGGGAGCTCGGCAATGGAAGGAGAAGGAGCGGCCGCTGGAGCTCTCATGCGTGTAAGAAGTGAAAGCTTCATTTTGTCGTTGTATTTAACGACTCGAGTAGGATAGCGATCAAGCAGATCTCCACACGCGGGAGAAGGGATAACTCGGCGCCGTTGCAGACTGCGACTGTAGCGATAGTGGGATAGGACAGGATTTGGGCATGGGCAACGACTGGTAATCATTTTAGTCATTTTTTTTATTTTGTTTTATTTTATATTCTGCCGCATAGGTCAACTGAAAGGTATTTATATTTTTTTGATTTTAAATTTTTAAGATTTTGATGACTCTTTCTGCATATTGAAAATAGTTAATTAGTAATTAAAATTTAATTAACCGTCCAACAGTCTGTTTCTGGATTGTTAATTCGAGTCTCTGGGCCGAGTCGTGATAAAAGTGAGATCAAAGCCCAAGGAGTATCTTAGAAATATGAATCGTAATGAAAGAGTCATAGGAATGATTTATGAAATTATTCAAAAAGAAACAAAAGAAACTTAGAGATTCAATTAGAGAGTATAATTAATTATTTTATATCAAACATTCAGATGATTAAGATTGTGTAACTGATAGAAATATGGAAGGAGAAGAAGTAACACCTAAAGTGATAATAAACACCAACACCTTCACCCAAATAATGACGACTATGACCCAACTACTTTAGGAATCAAGATTGCAACCTAGAGTTGGAGTGGATAAATATCTAAAATTATTCCAAGACATGTGACCACCATTATTCAAGGATAATAACAAATCAATTGGGGCTTAGAATTGGTTGCTTCGTATGGAGAAGATATTGCATAACATGTTATGTTCTGATGAGAGGAAAGTGCCACTCACTGCTTTTGCCTTGGATGGAGAAGCAAAAAGATAGTGGATAAGACAACGTGAAGACAAGTTAGGAGATATTCCAAATATATTAGTCAATTGGAAAGACTTTATGGAACTTTTAGAGAATGGTCCATACCTATTTTAGCAAGGAGGTAGATGAAAGAAAAATTAATAAGATTGATTCAAGGAGACAAATCAGTGATGTGATACAAAGTGAAATTCACAACCTTATCCAAATATGCACTGCAGCTAATTACAATAGAAGAGGAGAAATATTATTGGTTCCTATCTGATCTAAAAGATGCAATCAGGCAACCTTTAGTACCTTTAGGAATCAAGAATTATACAGTATTAATAGAGAGAGCTAGAAGAGTGGAGATAGATAGTATATAGAGCTAGAAGGGTGGAGATCGATAGTAGAGAGAGCTAGAAGGGTGGAGATCGAATTTCAAATCACTCAGAAGTGAAGAGATCAGCATAAAAGTAAGTATCGAAGAAGAAATGCAATTTGCAATTTGAAGGATCAAATGAGAAGAATCCTAAGTTTAGCCCTAGTGGAGTTAGTAGTGGTACTGTCAGTAGAGCCATGGAAGCTTGTGCTAAGCATGGAAGGTTTCATAAGGATGAATGTTTAGTAGGCTCAAATACTTGCTATGGTGTCGTCAGCCAAAGATAATTGAGATGTCTTTAGTAACTTATTATATTATATCAAATGTTTTGTTTTATCTAGTTATTTATCCAATATTAAAGTTTATGTTGAATAAAATTTAAGATGTTATTTAAGTATCGAGTAATTTTAACTAATAAGTATAAGTAAATTTTGAGGAAAAAAGTTTTGTAAGTGGGGAAGACTGTTATATCCCAAACTGCGAAATGATCACCTGAAGCAGAAGAAATAGATGAATCAGGCAGAATGGACGAATCAGGCAAAGATTGAACTCACCGAAATGGATGAAATAGTGAAGGCCAAATTGACGAACATTGAAGTCGCGAACAAAATTGATGAAGTTGTCATGCGTCGCATAGAAACTGAAGGAGGAAACTGAAATCTGTAGCATTTTTGTTACCTAGAATTGTGGAAGTTAACGAGTGAGAAGTCCAGATCACGTGCAATGAAAGAAGATGACAAGCTCGACATTATATGAAATTGAAGAAACTGAATGGGGGTTCCTCCCTATTAATTAGAGAGGGAGATGGGGGAGAGAGAGAGAGAGAGAGAGAGAGAGAGAGAGAGAGAGAGAGAGAGAGAGAGAGAGAGAGAGAGAGAGGAGAAGAGCTCGTGTCTGGGGCTATCGAGCGAGAGCGGAAGCGAGGGAGAAGGATCGGGCATATGAGAGATGACAAAGATGAGCTCAGATAAGAAGACGAGCAAGGGCAAGGGCTCGACCAACCGGTTGGGAAGTGTAAGTTTATATATATATATATATATATATATCACTTATTTAAGAAATAAAATATATTAGAAATGTCATTATTTTTTTAAAGATTAATATTTATATAAATATATAGAGAGAGAGTGAGAGCGCATGTATTTTAAAATTTAATAATAAATGAAATCTTAACTAATGAAATACTTTATTATCATGTTAAGAAATAAAATAAATTTAAAAAGAGAAAAAAAAGTTAAATGCGAGCAATCCTTAATTTAAAAGTTCTATAATAAATAATGTCTTTTGTATAGGTTCTAAATCTATCAATGTGAGAGTAAAGAGAAAGAGTAAAATATTCTGAATACCTTGATTCAAGTAAGTATTCATATATTACGGTAATTATATTGCTTCTTCTAATTGCATTTAATTTATATTGCAAATGATATATCTTATTACTTCTTCTAATCACATTACAAATTATTTATCTTTGACATATCAAATGATTGATCATTTCAAATTATATGATAATTATCATGCAATATTATACATAAGGTTAATGAATGATTATGAATGAAATGGATAAAATATATATGCTTGCATGTGTATGTTGAATGATATAGTACACCTCTTTATGGTACTGGCTGGAAACGCAATGTACCTATGCACGTAAATGAAAAATATTATGGAAAAGGAAAGGTGTTACCTTCATCGGTATTATTTTAGACGGTCCTGTGATAGTTGTATTATTTTGAAAGAATTAAAAATATAATCTATGTGACACATATAAATATGCATAATGTTGATAGTCATGTGCAAATTAAATTTTAAATAGAATTACTATTTGTTTAAATTGAGCATGCATATTATTTTTGATGCTTTGTGTTACTATAATTTAGAAGCATGATGTTAGGGGTGCCAAAATCGGGTTTCGAGTCGGGTTCGGGTAGAACCCGAAACTCGCCCGGGTTCAAACTAGTTGACCCGAATCCGACTCGGTTTTGCAAACGGGTCAAAAACACGAACCCGTACCTAACCCGTCAAGTTACCCGGTTGAATCGACCCGACACGATTTTGTAAAACCGGATGCCTTATTCCCAAATATGCGGGACAGCAAGGCTCATGTAGACGGCGGCAGGTGAGGCCAGCGGGAGACAGCAGGGCTTGCGTCGACAGTGATAGGTGAGGCTAGTGTGGCGCAGTGGGGCTCACGTCGACGGCAATAGGCGAGGCCAGAGCGGCACAATGGGGCTCGCGTCGACTGTGGCAGGCAAGGCCAGCACGGACTGGCGCTTAGTGGTCGACGGGACTGGCGCCTGGCGGTCGACGGGACTGGTGCCTGGCATTCGACGGGTCGAGGAAGAGACTAGAGAGTGGAGTATGACTTGTCGACGGGATTGGCGCCTAGTGCGATGGCTGCGACAATGCGACTCAACTAGTCGACTAGATGCAGACGACAGACTCGACCAGAAGATGTCACGAACTCGGGACTCACAGGAAACGCGAGTCATTTTCCCAGGTCAACTCGGGTTGATTTCGGGTTTTTGGGTCAACCCGAACCTGACCCGATTTTGCAAACAGGTCAAAAACATGAACCTAAACCCGACCCATTTCTCAAACGGGTTGACCCTAACCCGAAATTCTTAGGTCGGGTTCAAGTCGGGTATTGACACCCCTGCATGATGTGCTCACTGAGTTTTTTTATGACTCACTTTTATTTTTATAAATGAATTCAGGTATTATTCAAAAGCTTTAAAATGAGTTGAAGATAAGAAAATATGTATTGTAGCTGCGATGCTCTTGAGAGAAAGGTATTTATATTTTTCGATTTTAAATTTTTGAGATTTAGTGGCTTCTATATATTGGAAATATTTAGTTAGTAATTGAAATTTTAATTGATCGTCTTTTCCCTCCTTGTTAATTCGAGTCTCCGGGCCGTGTTATGACATTCCCTTTAGTTGAGACGGTGAGTGTGAGTAAAGAGCATTTATGTCATGGGAGAAGGCAAGTTGCTTCGATCGACAACCTATCATATGAGCAAGTGGTGAGATACTTGATTCATGATGATCCTTAATTGCCCCTATAAGGGACGATCTTTATATAGACACAAGCGAGTAGAACCTGATGATTCCTGGGCGAGCTCATTTGTAGCACCCAGTGGGCACGAGTTCATTTATCATGGCATGTCGGCTAATGCTAGACATCTGTGAAGACATATGTGAACACACACCAAAGTTAAATGGGTTTAAGCAGGCTCTTAGTCCTTTTCATCCTTGCTATCAATCCCAAATTGATGATGGAATTTAATTCAATTTGAATTTCATAGTAAAGGTCATCAAGGCTCAAGAGTTGAAGATTTGTACGAGTAGCTATTTTAAAGACTTGACGGGATGGTGGAATGCCATATAAAGTGCAAGAGTATGATATCTTTATGGTCAAGAGGTGAAACCGTACAAGCAATTAGAGCAAGGACAAATATTATTGCATTGATCTTTAATGACATTAGATGTAATTCATTTGTAAGCTGAATATTACAATATCGAATTGATGACTGAAAATGATGATCAATAGTAGAATCTAAATTTAAAATGTATGGAAGAAGAGGAGCTGAAATCTTAGGCTTTGTTTGGAACAGCTGCTTTCTAAAACACTATTTTAGTATTAAGTTGATAACATGGTAAAAACTTTGTATTAAAATATTCTAAAAAAATAATAATGATTGAGTTTAATGATTTTAGATATGCTTTTATATGAGTGTAATATATAAATAATGTATATTACATCCATCTTAAAAAATATTTAAAAACTTTAATATTAGTTATAATAAAAAATTTAGTTTAATTATCATGACAATTTTTTTTATATATATTTAGAAGATATGTAATTCAAAGCCTGATCATAAAGCAAAGATAATAATGATAATAATTTTATTTAGATGAAGTATATTGAATACAACAATAAATGAAAAGTTAATATAATTGTTATAAAAATAGCACGCTCTTAATAAAAATAACAATCTATTTATCATATACCTAAAATATTAATATTAATATTTAAATTTTCATCTTTAAGGCTTATATTATTACTGAAGTAATATGCAAAAATATAATTATATAATATAATATAAATTAGAAAAATTAAGACTAATGTTAAAAATATTGCTAACAACCTTATGAAAGAGCTGAAGCATAAATTATTATTTTATTGAGCTCAATCAAAATATATTAATATGTGTGTTTCAACAATATAATCAAACATTATTTTAAAATATTAAATCCAATTGAGAAAGAAATTATGGAACAAAAAAAGTTTGATATTTCATAAGATGATGGAAAGTCTTAGAGCATAATTCATAAACAATTCGTAATTTTTAGCTAAAATTTATTATTTTTTGACAAAAATATATAAAAAGAAATACAAATGATATAATTTTCTTTATAAAATCTATTTCTTATGAATTATAAATAAAACAAATGATCAAATGTAAAAAGTTCAAATTTAATATTTAAATTATATATATTTATAACAATGTTAGTTGCATTTTAAAATTTAAACTAATAACCACTTATTTTATCTTAAGAAATACGAAATATATATCATTAGTAATATGCCTAAAAATAGAAGGAAAGAAATGAGCAAATGAAATAAATTCAACTCTTACTCTAAAAGAATCACGGTTTAATTATGATGTAAAAAAATACTTCATATGCAATTTCTCCAAAAAGAATAAAGAGAATACAACATATATGAAAAAAAGAAAGAAATTTATAAATCAAATAAATGATCACAAAATATAATTGAGTATAATTAAACTCAATAAATCAAATAAATAAAAATATATAAATGATTGAAATAAAGAAATTAGTCAATTAAATAATAAATAAAATATAATTGAATATAATTAAACTCAATAAATCAAATAAAAAATAACTAAGTAAAGAGATTTCATTTCATATATGAAGTAAAATATAATTGTAATTAGAGATATTTTTCAACGAAAACAATCTAAGACATCTTCGACATCCAAAGCTTTTCCTACAAAATCAAATAAATGATAAAAAAAACTATGCAAATAGATTTCATTTTATAGATAAAAATATAATTGCAATTAGAGAGATTTCTAAACAAAAAAATTTGAGGCATCTTTGGCATCCAAAGCTTTCCCGTTGTCACAGAGGAGCTGCAAGAATTTGATATGGTCTTCTTGTTATCACAACACTGTCATTACGGAGGAGTTGTTAGGAGCACTACAGCCAGATCATCTTCCAAATGCCATAAAAATAGGAGAGATTGTGAAGGATTGTGTAGAGTTTCAAATATGATGAGAGTTTGATGAGTTGCGTGAGTTGTAATATATAATATGAAAAGTAATAGAAAGAGTTATAAAAAGGAGAATATGAAGATGAATAAAAAATTATATGGAATACGAAGAGGGAAATATGAAGAGGAATAATAAATATAAGAGATACAAATAGGAGAAATGAAGGGATATTTAATTAATAATAATTAAGAACATCATAAATGAGAATAAGGGGCTGTTTGGTTGCCTGAAAAGAAAATGCAGTGTAAAGTAAATGCAATGTAAAGTAAATATAGTGTATTCCAAATACTTTGAGACTATTTGGTTGTCTGCAAAGTAAACGCAGGAGAACTGTTTCCCTTGTTTGGTTAGGTATATCCAGAGTAAAGTAAAAGCGATGTATTTGTAATAATTTTCTTTGCTATTATAAATAGTGTATTTATAAAAGCAGTGTATTTATAATAATTAGTATTATTTGGTGTTATAAAATAAAACCAGTGTATTTAATTATTGCACTATCTTATTATAAAATTTTTTGAGATTATAAGATATAATATTCTGATGTGTATTAATTGAGCAGTGTGTTGCAATAGACGTAAATATAATTGTGATAGAAAGAAATTTGAATTTTAATTTTGTGAAAGTTTAAATTGATTTATTTTTCAAGTAATTATTTTTTTTGTAATAAATATTATGAGATAATAAAAGAAGAATACGAAAGGGTATTCAATAAATATGAATAAAGATTAAGAAGCATTAGATAATTCAAAGTAATTTATTTATTTGCTTGAATAAAAAGTCATTACAATTTATTATTTTTAAAATGATTAATTAATCATAATAAGATAATAAAAATAAAGGTCAGAATTTTATTTTAATAACTAAAATGAAAGGCTAGGATTTTGTTTGTGAAGAAATGCAATTGGTTTTTATAATAGCAATATTTATAATAATAGATATATATTGTTCAAGCTGTATTTTGGGAGATAAAGAGTAAGTTAATTTTTTTATAATAAATTTGATATTGAACCTTACAAATATAACATATAAATTAACATAGTTATTTTAAATAATTTAATATTTACGTTAATTTTTTATTGAATATAAATTATGCACTTAAATGATAGTATGCAGAATAAACAAATAATAATATTAATTAAGATATATTTAAAAAAGAGAGTATTGAAAAAATAAGATTTAATTTAAATTTTGATATAATAATCAAACATTTAAATGTTAGGATTCGATATTCATCATAAATTAATGGGCTATAATTCAATATGAGAAGAATTATAAAATCAGTTTTATACTGGTACATATATGATGAATATTATTTAATGAATTATATTATTAATTGTTTGAGTAGATATTAATTTAGAAATAATAAAAAAATATATATTAATTAAATCTAATTGAATATAAAAATAAATATAATTAAATGCTTCGATTAGCTCTTACTTAAATACAATTAATATAAATAAAATAAAAAATATCTTGCATTTAAATGAATAAATGAAGTTAATAAATAAGTTAATTAAATATATAAATAAAATGAAAAATTGAGATTCATCTTTTATAAATTAAATAAAAGATTAGGATTGCATTTGGGTTGAATCCCAAACGACACTTATATAGTATATATATATATATATAAAGCAGCAATTAACATAATTTCAATTTGTATGGCCAAGATGTTAATTGTTAACAGAAGGAATGGATAGGATAAGCTGAAATTAAGGTAGTGACTGCAATAGCATAAAATGTTCAAATCAAATCATTAGCCGACTCATTAACTATTGCGATAAAATGATAAAAAAAACTAAAAAAATAAAAGATAAATAATAAAAAATTAATGTTGATAAGGAAGATAAATTTTTTTACTATTTTACTAACCATGTACTCAAAACACTCAAATTCGAATATATTTTAAATATATTCTATATTAATATCCTTTAATGAAACAGCTCATATGTTAACAAATCATGCCACCTAATAAGAAGAAACATGCCAAAAGTCACATTGAGTTACTCGTTCGGGACGACTTTCTTAATGCTTTTTTAAGCAACTTTTTAGTATAAATTTTTTAACTAAAAATTATTTTAAAAAATAGTAAAAAAGCTGTCTCAAATAAAACCCCAATGTAAGAATCTGCTAACATTCTACATGCTGCCATAAACCTTTGGTTTAGTATCAATCTAATGTAATGTCCTTAGTTATTGTTGATGGCTTAAATATAATGAAAGCAATAATGCATCATAAATTCTTTATAGTAAATATTATTCTGCAACTCTGTAACACTTATCATTTAATTAAAAGTACTCGATTACAAAATTCTACAGATTTTAAAGTCGCAATACAAGGATTCAGAGTCGACTAATGTGCTGAAGAATTGTCACAGTTGGAGAAATGATTGTTCTTCTTGCTTGTCTGTTGAAGCTAATCAACGAAAGATAATACAGGGTAGTCATAATCATCTAACTATGTTTTCTCCTCATCTGACTGAGAACATGGCCCGTTGTTGTTAGTATCTGCAAAGTAGTCCTCCACTGGAATATAGATAAACGCCAGGTTTAATAAAGAACTTAAATTGTTTGGCTGTGTTTGGAGAGAAATTATTCTGTGCGGAGATTTCTGTGCGGAGTCCGGATGGGAAGAACCGTCCAAACTGTGAGTGTACACACTGTGTACACACAGTGTGTATAAAAATTTGATACATACTATGTACACTCATATGTTCGGACGGTTCTTTCCGCCCGGACTCCGCACAGAATAATTTCTAGTGTTTGGATGGTAGGTATTTGTGTGACAGGAAATAAAAAAAAAAGAGGTTAAAACAAGAATTCCAGATTTCAGTTCAGTTCCCACAGCTCCCTTCAAATCCAAACAAGCACTCTATTTTCAACAAAAAAGGTGCTGTAATGATCTGATTCGATTTTCTGAGGATAATTTGGTTAAACATGAAGAATTTTATGCTTGAGACATTATAAAAAAGGTATGCAGACAAGTGAGAGGAAATAAGAAGAGGAAAAGCTATGCGCTTACCAATATCATCCTGTTCAGGTGAGTCAAGTAGGATATCCGAGTCTGAAGGCAGGAAAGGAGAGCCTGTGTAATCCCCCAGAGGTCCAAGATCTGTGACATGATCCATTACACATTTATATAAGATAATTTCAAGTCAACTTTCAAGCCAACTCAAATCAAGCTAATTTGTTTAAATATAATAAATATAAATTAAACTCATATATGTATATATGACAGGCAGGAATTGAGTGGGCATACCAGTATAACAGAATCAAACGATACAAAGTAGAAATGCAGGAACTGGAACAAGATATTTAAACAAATGGCACAAAAGTTAACAAGTGCATATTATTCTATGAGATGTATTAAGGTCTAAGAAGGATTAAAGCCAGAGCAATGCCCAATCAGCAGCAACCTTAAGGCCATCTCCAACCGAAAAACTCATTTTCCACTCCAAAATGCAGTAATTCATTTCCAATCGAACTCTATTTCTTAACACAAAAAAAAAAATATTTTATGTATTTTCTTTCTCATTTTTTTAATATTTAATTTTATTCATAACTTTATATTTATCAATTTTTCAAAATAGGCTTACTTATATTTTTTTAACAAAAAAATAAATCTTATTAAAATAAGTATTTATTAAATAAAATAAAAATTACATTAGAACGCATAAATTACATGATGTATTTATAAATAAAAAATATCTTAAATAATTAAAATGAATAACCTAATGTAAAAAAATTAATTATATAAAAAATAATGTATTTATAAATTATAAATATTTAATTATTAATAATAAAAAACCTACATTTAATAACCTATAATTTTTAACTTAATTTTCTTTAATTAAAGAAAAATTGTCATTGATGAACAGTGGCGTCGCACTGTTTACCTCCTGAAATTGGCATGCGATTTAGCGTTCGGGTGGAGCGAATGGCGGACGGCAAACCAGCGTAAGCAATTCGGTTAGAGATAGTCTAAGACATGGTTACAAACAAAAGAATAGATGAAATAAGTCACCATTTGATTGCATGCAAATGTAAAACATTTTTTACAAGAAATAATGAAATATGCTAGATTCCACCAATTGGTAGGATAGCATTCGAAATCAAGATGAATATTGATCTCCACAACCCCCATATGCAGTGTTTTCATTTTCACATGAGTGAAAATATCACAATTAGGTTGAATTAATTTTAGTGTGAGATTACCTTAATCAACTCAATAAATTTGGAATCATAATAAGATTACCTTAAACCAAACAACCAAGTTGATTTTGGAACTATGTCATTTTGCAAAACATTATTTATAACTTTGGATGCTAATTTGCATATAACGAAAAGAGACCTAAGAATCAAGAAGAGGAAAGGACTAGGGGAGGCTGTTCGTAAAGAGTTTTAAATGGGAAACAAATATTAACTAAGTAGAAAAATGAAATCACTTTTTTTTTTTTGTTCTGAATGTAAGCAACAAATAGTGATAATGAGGAAGAAATAACAAATCACAAGTGAATGTTCTAGATAATAGAACATTCTTATGCTAGAAAGGGGAAATTCATCTACAATCATTTCAAGATTATCAATCATAATAAATTTGGGCATGCATCATAAATTATGATGGAAACTTGCACAACATGGAATTTAGAAGAATTGTCACAATCCTAGAGTGAATCTACAATTCTATGCCCTAATGGTTGTAGTTGCTAGAATAAGAGATCTACGAGGGTTTTCTAGATGTATCTTCCCTCCATAGTCTGCCAGCTCTATCATCTCCCTTCCAAGAGCTCCACGGTTATCTCCAATGTTCTAAGAATATTGTTTCCTACTTTAACGATAAATATTATTAGAATAATCAAAAGACTGGGAGTTCTTCCTGATTGGCTACTCTTTAGGAAAACATCCCTTCTATGGAGCTCTTTTGGAAATCTATAAAGAAAAGGTCCTTCAAAGATATTTTGGATCTGTTTTCTTTAATTGATTGGTTTTTTATTTAACATTACGAAAAATATTTTGATACAATATGGCTAGGAGAGCCCTATTTTTGATGGGTAAGCCATTTATCTTTCAAAAATAGTTTCCTGATTTTCAGCTATTAGAGGAGTTCTTCTTCTATCCAACTTTAGCTCAAAATTCTTGATTTTCTTTTATGTTGTCAAAATCCTAATAGGATCTCTAAAATAGCTAGTAGAGTGGACAATTCCCCTATAGTGGACGTCTTACTGCTAATAAATCCAAACTCACTTTGTAAGAATTTATGTTCAAATGCACAACTTTTAGGCCCTTATTGAAGAAATCAACATTAATTTCAATGGTAAAGTCCAACCCCTTGAAATCATTCATGATAAGAAGCCGTCCCCTCACAAAGAATGTGGTTCATTCACTCATTCCTATCCCTATTATCCTAGTGTGCCTTCTAGCACTTTCTTTTCTTCTTCTACTCAAGGGAAGATGCTGTAGGTTAGAAAAAATTGCATCTCCTAGTGTTCCCCCTATACCACCAACAAGCCTTAATAGTACCCCTTCACCCAATGAAAATTCCTTCCTACATCCTTGGGCCATCACCCAAACTTCCAATTCAAGGTCCTCCATACCTAACCTTAACTCAAATGTTGTCACAACAACAGATCCTAAAACTTCTCTTCTCTACCAGAAGCCCTAATCTTAAGTGAAGAAATTGTTTAGTGGAAACTGAATTCAAATTTTATTCTTTGGATTCATTACATATATATACACTCTAGGAGAATAAATAGATAAAGAAAGATATTTAATCTAATTAATTATAATAAACAGAAGAGGAAAGTCATTAAATCTAATTGATTCTAATAATTATATCCCACGGATCTTGGTGTCAGAAGAGGAAATCTCAAATTGCAACCCCCTCCTTTTTTATCCCAAGTTTCTCAATAGACGTTGATATCATATAAGCTTTCCTACCAGACATTGATATCTTTCTTTATCTACTGGAACCCCCTCCTTTTCTATCTCAAGTTTCTTCCTAGGATCCATAGGTGTACTGGCTAGTCTGCATCCCAACAGGCCAGTCTCCTTCAATAGGTTTAAGGTATACTTGCGTTGACAAACAAATATACCTTTGCTTGATCGAGCTACCTCCATACCAAGGAAGTATCTAAGTGATCCTAGATCTTTAACTTCAAACTCCTTGGACAGAGCATATTTGATCTTCATTATTTCCTCTATATCATTTTCGGCAAGGATGATGTCATCCACATATACAACCAGTACTGCTACTTTATTTCTTTCTGACTGCTTCACAAACAAGATATAATCTGCCTAGCATTGTCTAATACCATGGCCTTTTACATACTTTGAGAAACTTCCAAACCATGCTCTAGGAGACTGCTTTAATCCATACAAGAATTTTGACAGTTTACACACTTTGTCCCTTCTATAAGACTTCTGAATCCTCGTTGGAATCTCCATGTAGACTTCTTCTTATAGGTTCCCATTCAAGAATGCATTCTTGATATCTAATTGAAGTAGAGGCCAATCTAAATTTGCTGGTAAGGAAAGAAGAATCCTGATGGTGCTGAGTTTTGCAACAAAAGCAAAAGTTTCCTGATAGTCTATTCCATAAGACTGAGTGAATCCTCTTGTAACCAGTCTAGCTTTCAGCCTCTCAACACTACCATCCTCCTTATGCTTTATGGTGAACACCCATTTGCAAGTCAAAACTTTCTTTCCTGGTGGGAGATTCGTAATTACCCGTGTTTGATTTTTCTCCAAGGCCATAATTTCTTCTTTAACAGCCTGTCTCCATCCTAGGTGATTCAAAGCTTCCTAAATATTAGACAGAATCTGCACATCATCAAACTTAGAAAGGAAGACTTGATAAGTGTCTGATAATCTGCTATAGGAGAGAAAGTTTTCGATTGGATACTTGGTGCATGATTCTTTCTCGCCATTTGATGGCTCTATTTCCTGTTGAAATTCCTCATTTTTCTCCTCTGTGTGAATCTCTATAGTTGTTGGATCCATTGAAGGAGATTTGACAGGTGCAAGATTTGTCTCATTGCGCTGCATATGTTGATTTTTATTTCTTTTCCTTGAGTATACATATTGTTGTTCCTTAATTGTTGCTTTTTGCAGGGATTGATTAGGACTTATGGGTGGAGGTAATAGGTTTAAAGGTGGAGGTTGAGACATAGGAGATATACCTTGGAAAATACTCGTGATTTGAATTTCTTGTGATATTTGTTGCTTTTGACTGAACTCTATTTGGTTGTATAATAAGGAATTCCATCCCAAGTTTGAAATTCCCCTTCACTCTCCCCCTGAATTTCAAAACTAGTAAAGTATGGGTTGTTTTCAAAAAAGGTGACATCCACAGTTTCAAACACCTTCCTAGGAGTAGGGCAAAAGCATTTGTAACCTCTTTTTGTCATGGTATAACCAATAAAGATGAATTATTTGGTGAGCCAAGGCATGATCTGATGATTCCCTGCTTTCCATTTTCTATAGAGATGATCAGTTTGCGGTGGTATAGGGGCTTCACCAGTGAGATAATCCTCTTTCCCTCTCCAGCAAATAAACATTCTCACCGATTGAGACCATTGCAAAAATTTTTGCCCATTAAATGTGGTTTGTGATGAGAAGAGGAAGAGGAGAAGAGTTGTCTGCAGATCCAGAGTTTTCGATGTTTAAACCAGTAATATTTAGGTAGGAGGATGAGATCTCGCTATCCATGAAAATGATTGGGTTTCCTCAGTTGAAAGAGAAGATGAATTTTGAGCAAGTGCTACTGGGACTTGAAGAGACCATCGACAAGATGTGGAGAGTTACCGCTGGTTGAAGGTTGGAAGAAAGGGAGGAAGGTTTGTCGCTGGTACTCAAAGAAGACTTAGGATTCTCCTAAGCTCTGATACCATGAAAAAATTATTTAGGGGAAATTGAATTCAATTTTTTTTCCTTGGAATCATTACATATATATACACTCCAGGAGAATAAACAAAAAAAGATATTTAATCTAATTAATTATAATAAATAGAAGAGGAAAGTTATTTAATCTAATTGATTCTAATAATTATATCCCACGGATCTTGGAATCAATCCCACGAATCTTGGTGTCAAAAGAGGAAATCTCCAACTGCATCCCACAGATTGCTGGCCTGTCAAAGCCGTAGACCCCCTCCTTGCCGTGTGATTCAACACTAAGTCAACCTTTCAATAGTCTCTAAAGTTACAAAACCCATAAAGCTCTTCTCCCTCTCCTAATCATAATCCTAATCCAACATTTTGTATTACCCAGCTACAGACTCCTGAAATATAAGAGGGTTTCATGGACTGGATAGAGTTCAGGAATGAAAATATTTTATTCACTCACTTATTGAAAATATATCCCCTTTTTAATGACCTTTGGTTTCTTAACTCCTATTAATTATTTATTATTGAGGGTGGTTGTGATAATCTCCATCTCTCAAACTCTAATGTAGCTGGAACAATTCCAAGACTTCTCTCCTCTTTGAGTAGAAGAGAAACTCAATTATGGCAAAATTTGTAGTGGAAACTCTACTGTCTTTATCTCACTATTGTTTATGCAACTAATTATCACTTTGATAGACTCTCGCCATGGCTCTCCTTAACAAACATTGAAGCCAATGTGGATGGTCCCTGGATCTTTTGGGCGACTCCAAACTGCAAGTTTCAACATGAGGAGGCTATGGGCAATCTTATCTTAATTAACAAGTTACTGGATGCCAACAATACAATCTTTGAAGATGGTTTATCTGAACTCTCCCCTATTGGCCATTCCTACATGATTGTTAAAAAAAAAATCGATAGCCTGATTAGGATAAATCTTGACAAGGTGCTGTCCAATTAAAATTGGTTTCACCTCTTTCCTCTCTCCTTCTATAAATTGTTTCCTCATCTTTGCTTCGATTGCTCTCCCCTCAACATTTTCATAGCTTCTCAACCTTCTAGAAGTCGTATATTCATATTCAAAAACTTTTGGACCTATCATTTATGCTACATTAACATTCTTTTCAGGTCTAAAATCATTACTTTCAAAGGGATCTCATCTTTATTCTTCACCAAAAGCAAAAACTTTGGGAACAGTCTTAAAGTTCAGAGCTAGCCTTTAGCCAATTAGCTATCCAGAACTATTAACTCCATAAAGGAAGACCAAACTAAACTTCATCTCCTCGTTGAATTCCAAACTATAGATACTACTCTTAATAGACAAGTAAAATCTATTACTGAGAAGATCATTAATCTTAACAATCTCCATGCTTCCAGGATCTCTCAGAGAGGAAAAGCTAAGTGGGATCATAATGGGGAGGATGACTTGCATTTTTCTCTTTGTAAAAATCAAACAAAGAATGAATTCCAATTTTATCAATAAGTTTTCAGCTACTAAAGGTTTCTTCTCTCCTATTATCTCTAGGATGTCATACATTACTTCCAAAATCTCCAGCCACCCTCTTGTCTAAACAATCAATAACCTCCTTACCTCTAGGCCCTCCATCCCTCATTTATTGGTTGATATGACCTCCCCTACTTTTAATGAGAGTAATTATGTAATTCTCTATACTCCTAAAAACAGCTCTCTTGGTCCTGACAGCTTTGCTATTAGGATATCGTCGATGAGTAAGTCTACTTAATTGTTAAAATACTTTTCTACAATAAGAAGTTTCCTAAATTGCTAAAAGCTACCATCATTTCTCTTATTCCCAAGACATCTTATACTACTAACATCTCTAAGTTTAGGTTGATTTCTCTTTGCAACTCTTTTTACAAATTTATTGCCAAATTTCTAGCTAATATGCTTAAAAATGTCATGCCTGATATCATTTATCAAACCCGGTCTTGTTTCATTCAAAACAAGCTTGCCTCAGAGACTATCATCTTAACTAGAGATCTTCTCAAACTCTAGTAGCAACAATGAGCTATTTTGTGCCAATTTGGACATAAAAAAAGTTGAAATTATTAACAGGGATAATTACACTTCACTCTATAACTCCTCTAAGTGTTATTATTTCCCCTAACAGGTGGGACCTTTCAACTCATTGCTAGCTCTTACATTCTCAATACTATTAATAATATTTTTTCACATACATTCTCAATACTATTAAAATATTCTTTTCAATGGACTTTATGTTTGCTTCCTTCAACCGCTTGCCTGATGTCTCTTGGCATAAATTCATAAGCACTACGTTTTCAGGTTCTCTATTCACGTTTGACTTGCCATCTGTGGTGAAAATATATTGACGCTTAAATCGTAATACCTCTATATCCCAATTTTTCCTGATTTGCAATAGAGATGTTGGATCACTTAAACATTTTTACTTCTTTTGCCTTTCTCCATTGCCTTGCTTAAGTTGTGGCTGCCCTGGATTGATACTTTCTTGATAAGTTCTACTCTTTTACAAGATCTGGAATATGTGAAGGACATGGCCAATACTTGCACTTCTAAAAAAATTTGTTTTCTCTCAATTTGCTGCATTGGCTATCTTATTGATACGGAGAGAAAGAACTGACAGGAGATACAGCCACAAGAATGCCAGCCTCTCTACCACCATCTTCAAGGTTAGAGGCCATGATTTTTATGTTGGTTTATTGTTAACGGATCTTATGTTGAGCTTGCTTTGATAATTTTAACACTTTACTGGTCTTCTCTCTATGGTGGCACAGTGCTCTATATGGAAGATGTTGGTCTTTGGTTTTGCCATTGTTGGTTGACTCTCTTTTCTCTACCACTGTTGACCTTTGTATATTATCCAAAAAAGAAACAAAAGAGAAAGTTTGAAGCTCTTACCTGTGTGCAAATCCCGCCGAAAGCCTCCGTCGAATCCCTGAAATCTCGCAGCTCGGACTGTCGGATCCGCAAAATTCGCAAGAAATCCCGCTGAAGCCGCTGAACTCGCGTCTTCTCCCAGATTTCCTGCACTCGCCTCGATCGTTGGCCTCATTCGCGTCGTTAAAAGGAGGCAGAAGCGGAGACTCCCTTCACTACTTCTCTTCTTCCTTCCCACTAGTGAATCCCGTCACTTCTTCCACGCAGAACTCCCAGACCCGCAAAGATCTCCTCCAACCTCCTCTCCGACGCTAGCCCTTCCAACTGCCGTCGACCTACCTTGCTGGACCGAATCGAAGACCTCGCCGAAATCCACCAAGCAGCCGCTCGCCTCTGCCCTAGCCCTCACCCGGCTTTCACCTGACTGAAACCCCTCTTCCGGCTTCTCAAGCCGACGCCCAGCTTCCACCTCTCTCTGATCCATTCAGTCTAGAGAGGGAGAGAGAGAGATAGAGAGAGAGAGAGGGAGAAAGGGATTTTCCCTACCTTGTCTTGCCGAAGCCGCCCCCAACCCGTCTCTCCCACTACCGAGCTCCAATCAACTCCAGGCGACCGAACTCCTCTCTGCTAAGCCACCTACCCGATCTCCTCTTCATCTCGTCAAAGCCACTGCCCCGAGCCCTCTTACCCGACCTATCTAAGGAATAGGTATAGATTTAATCTTAATTTTAATTATTAACTATTATTAGTTAGTATTTTATTATTGTTAGTATTATAAGTAGATGTATGTGTATATATTTATAAAAAATGTGTAGATATATATAATAGTTTGTATTATATATATATATATATCAAAACAAAAGAGAAGCAAAAAAAAAGAGGGAAAGAGAAATGAAAGAAAAAGAAAAGACAGAAAAGAAAAAGAAAAAAAAAGAAAAAAAAAAGAAAAGGAAAAAGAAAAAGAAAAGAAAAGAGATTTTTTGTGCCTTGGTTCATCGTGCATATTTGATAGTGCCAACCCCGCCGACACCGCCAAGGTATGTCCCCTAAACCCTAAAACTCCGAGAACCCACTTTCGTCATTTGTAGCGGACCGGGAAAACGCCTATGCATGCGCTTTATTGCGCGTGGTGGGTTGGGACCCCGGTGCGGCGACAACGACGAGACGGGTAATCTCCGAGAACTTGCTTTCGTCATTGGCAGCGGACCGGAAAAACACCTATGCACGCACTTTTTTGCGCTTGGTGGGTTGCGACCCCGGTGCGGCGCCTACGACGAGGCGAGTAACCACCTTAAGCCTTATTTCGGCGTTTGCAGCAGACCGGCAAACCACCCATACACGCTTTCTTAAGCGTGGTGGGAAGGGAACCCGGTGCGACGCTTACGGCGAGACGGGGTTATCTATAAGTACCCTCAAGCGAGGGAAAAGCAAACTGTCTTTTGAACATGTACCGTCAAAGACCCCATGCACGCGCTTTATTGCGCATGGTAGAAATGAAGACCACGACCGAGGTGTCTAAGGACACCTACCATGCACACGCTTTATTGCGCGTGGTGGGAAGGCCCAGACTCCTGTTGTTTTTTTCCCCTAAACGGGGGAGACGCCGGGAGGCTGCCGAAATTTCAGGTGAACTTGAGACCATACTCAGACCTGATTGAACTCAGAAGAAGAGGACTTGGACCTGTGAACCTTATGAACTTGAACCCAAAATGATTTGAACTCAAGAAAAACACATGAACTCGAATTGAACTTGAATTTAATTTAAATATCAAATGAATACCAGTTGAACTTTTGAACTCAAGTAAGAACTTGAGGACCTCAGAAGACTTTAAACTTTGGACTAAACAAGGACTCGGACATTTAAACTTAGGCTAAAACTTGATTTGGGTCAAAGGACTACGCTTGGACTTGAATTGGACAAGACTACAAGAACTTAATTTGGACCGCAGTGGACTTGACATTAGACATTCAAACTCAAATGAACTTGGTACAAGGAGTCCTTACATGAACTTGAACAAAGGACTTGATTTGGGACTCAAGTGGATTTGTATGAATTGAACTCAACATGATTTGAACAATCAAAGGAACTGGGACTTGAATGCGATATAGTGATTACATACGGGACTTACAAACACTAAATGATAGTCATAATTAATCAAACAAAGATCAAAGTGGAGTCATAAAAAAAATCATGATCATCCAGAAACCTCCAAATGAATATCATGCAAGTCATGTAAAGATTATAATGATTGATGCACATACCATTCACATGGACAATTGTCGTCTTACAAATAAAATAAGCTGATACACATGATGGTTGGCTTGCAAGCAGGTATCAACATGAACAACCTGTATGTAACTAACACTACTGCGAGAAGTGCACAAAAATCACCTGTGAATGGTGAAGGTGGTTATGATGCAAGTATATGTAGCATGCAACAAACATTGGGATATTAATACAATCAACACTGATAGTACCCTACAAATGCATTCAAACAAGAAGCAATATTCAATTCACAGCATCCAAACAATCACAAACGAAGGTCGAGCATCAATGCCTAAATACACCATGTATGAGGAATGATGCTGGTTGATACATGATATACGTAGTGGACTCCTATAACAGACCCTACGAAGTCAGTGCACTATACTTATAAGCAACAACGGGCAGTTGCAGAATGCACAAGGATCTCTCACTTACATTAACGAAGGCCAAGATACGAATGCAACAACGCTTTTAATGCATATGAATGATGATATTTAATCAAGTCCAAATAATGCCAATCTGCTGTAAAGAGAATAAATGTCTTCTATATGCAATAATGAAGAACTCAAAAATACAAACAATAATGCATGTAGAGAGAAGAGGCAACCCTGACAATTGATAGTTGAAGATCTGTCCCTATAAGCAAGTACAATCAATGACCACCTGAGATTAGTGAAAGGTGGATATGATAAAAGTGCAATTGCTCTTCTACAAGTACGCCCAGGAGACTGTAGTGAACACGATCATTCCCTATAAGCTATGACGACCAATGAAATTATTTGTGAATAACAACAGTGGATATGAAATAAGTGCGATAAATCCTCTGTAGACACAAGTACATATGTTCTCCACAAACAAAGAAGACAAATATACAACAAGAAATCTAGCCCCTCCCACAAGTAAAGATGGAGAATAGGTTGTAGATGCAAGCTCATACAAACTACTACAAAAGCTCATTATGTCATACAACTAATGTTTGTCCACAAGAAAATGTAGGAGAGCCCTCATTCATACAACAGTCTACTCACATACAGAAGCATATGATTTATAGCAAATTCAAATACCTACGAGCCATCATAGGAATCCTCTTATGAAAAGTACCACCTACGAGCCATCATAGAAATTCGTGATGAATGCAATATCTACAAACAGAAGCAGGAGATTCGTTAGTGTACTACAATCTACCTGCGTAAATCATACAAGTAGTACACGACAGTCTATCTGTACAAAGCAGCAAACAACTCAGTCTACAAACTGCTGCACCACGCCACCGGATCTACAATATCCATGCAAGCAGACAGAAGGCGTACAAATCCCCAAATGAAACTCCAACGCCACGCCACCGGATCCGCAACATTCATGCAAGCGGACAGAAGGCGTTTACAAATATTCAAAAAGTACCCCCGCACATGTGCACCTTAATTTGTATACACATAGGAACACAAAAAGGGGGGATATGCAATCAAAACCCGCATGGGCCTTGGCGAGCGTGTTATTGGTACACACGTAACGTCTAGGGATGCTGCTCGGGTTAATAAATTTGAACCCGATCCTCCTATGCAAGCAGATAGGAGTAGACAAGGTTCAATCAATAATTATAAAATGCCCCCAAATACCCGCATGGGCCCCGACGAGCGTGTTATTGGTACACACGTGACGTCTAGGGATGCTGCGCGGGTCAATGAGTGAATTCAGGTTCGAACCGGATCCTTCTATAAAGGTCAATAGGAGTCGACAGGGTTCGAACCATCAAACAAATATACAGTTGTGGCAACCTATATATTTGTTTTAATACGTTCATATTAGGCCTTCAAGGCCTATAATCAAGAGAATTCACTCACAAAGGCATAAAGCCTACGAAACCCGATCCTCCGTCGGCAGCTCGACAAAGTGGACAAGGTTCAATTCATAAATGTGAATGCCCCCTTTCTACCCCGAAGATGGCCGTGTTGAATGCATATCTCAACCGGAGGGGTCTTTTCCAAATAATTCAAAGTGCCATCCAAATACCCAAAATCCAAAGCTCAAAACTCCAAGAAATCCCATTTCAAGATATTTAAAATTGAAATAAATACCATTCACTCACTTAAAACATAATCCATCCATCCTCCGTAATAGTTTGTCGAGGTGGACAAATCTGAAAATAATCGCAGCTCACAAAGAGCTAATGCCTGGTCGAAAATATCACTAGGATCCATTCTCAAACAATCTCCTGCCAGCAAGGACGTGGTACGAGTCCTCTAACCGGCAGTTTCGCCGCCAAATGGCACTGCAGGATAAACGGTTATGAATCAGGGCCCTCTGAACCAGATGGTCGCCGCCAAATGGCACCATTATATTATGGTTATGGCCAGAGCCCGTATACTCCCCAATGGCATCAAATCCTTGAGATATGAATCAATAGGATATGATCGATAGGGCACAAAGCCCTCTGTTAGCTTAAGGTGGATTCAAATTTGTCCCCTTAGATAAACATTCACCCCAGGTCTATAAGGTACCCTTGAACGAAGCAACCCATGGCTGCCGACAAGGATCCTTCTGTCAGGTTGGGTCGACTACCTCCTCTGACTAAGTAGACCAAGGACCACGATGGCCCGGGACGACGGAACCATGAGATCTTGATCGGGTCCATCATCCATTCCCCCACCATCCGCTTTAAGTACAAGATGGTGAAAATTCAATTTTAAATATCAACCTTCAAACACATCTATACCCACGCTGCTACTATATGCCAGATACGTATCTCTATGTATCTGATTGATGACTAGCCTTAATCGAAAGTTCTCTCTCGTTATCGGGAGGGGTAATTAACTATAGGGGCTTGCGCCTATAGGAAACAAGAACTCAGATCATAAAGTCCTCGCAAAATGAGGACGAAATCTCTGGGTAGTGTCTTATCTATAAATCCATCTGCCTTTCAAAATTTACCCCGGAACTTAATTCCGTTAAAACTCCCCCGAAAAGAAAACAAAGCGGGCGGAGGCCGGGGCCGAATTTTCGGAGCCCACAACCACTATTTTATTCATGTTTTGCTTATACTACTCATCTCCTAGTGGGCGTTTCTGTCGGTAGCCTGTTAAGCTTTTTGGACAGTGTTTGTATTTGGTTTTGCTTATGTTTATGGCTTTTCAAAAACCATCCTCTCACCACTGCCTCATGGTTTTTGTTTTTTGACAATGATGAGTATGCCTTTTATCACCAGGAGAACACATTTTGGGCTGGCAAGCTCTACCCTGGTACCATGCTATTTGCTATCTCTACGATTCACTAATACCTGCAGCGCTACGGTGTTGACTCACCCTAAATACATTCGGCACAACTTCTGAGTCCTCTTTTGTCTTTCTTTTCTAACTGCGTGCTTGTTTTTTCTACCACAAGATTATAGTGCTTGAATCTTTCTTGTCCGTTTACAGGTTCTTTTCATCATCTCTTTCATCATTTAATTTGAGCCTCAATTCAAAAACAATATAAAATAAGAAAACTCGCATCAGATAACTGTAAGTATTACATGAATATGCATTCTACCTCCCAAATTTGTCAAATCAGCTGTCAGATCTGAAAGGCTGAAGTTCCAGAGCTGGCCTAAGGATCTGATGGAGTCCCTGGACAGGTCAACCCCATCATCCGGCAATCCTCCCGCTGTCTCTAAATTAGATGTGAATGCTGGATCCAAAGCTGAAGTATCCATGCCCATACCTGACAATTCAGATGGTGTAAAAGGGAAATGATTGCTGGATGCTGCTGATGCAGGGCTGACAGACATTTCGGTGGCAGTTGACACAACACTGCATGGAGCTGCAGCTGCAGCTGCTTCAAAAGTTCTGCTGTCCATGGGAAATTCAATAAAATCAGGCGAATGGTTTACAAAAAGCAAGGCATCTAAGAAAATAACAGGACGTATCATAGATTGGGAAAAAAATGACTAGTCGATGTTTTTTAAATTCGCAGTAAAGACAAAGGTGGTGCACTAGTCATTTAACCTGATAAAAGAGTTGATAAGGAAAGTACTAAGTGGACATGAGAATAAAAGAAGGATACTTAGAAAATAAGTTATTCAAAAAAGTGCCAACACCCAATCTTGATTGGGCACAACACCTGCGCAATTTGTAGGATTTGAACTCCAAGAAACGCAGTGATAGGACATTAACTATCAAAAAGCAATTTAACTTATATATATAAAGCCACACAAATTCACTAGGCTAGGCAGATTAATAATATGTGGATGACTAATAGTGACAAAATTAAAATAACTCTGAAGAATTTAAGATTTTTCTTATCAGCTCAAATAAGAGGAACTGTAAGAAATTCATCAAACCACATTGGGATAGATATGAAAAATAAGTTGATCAGGCTAGCATGTAGATTGTATGAAGGTCAGAGAATCAGCATATCATTTTTAATAAAATAATAATGACATAAGTAGACATTTTATGGCAAAGATAGCACTTACTCATTTCCAGAATTCATCTGAATGGGTTGAAAGCCGGCAGGTGCAGGAATACCATTGACTACATGACAGCTAGATAGCCCACAACCTATAGAATCAAGATTAGGTTGGGCTGCTGTTGGCATTTGAGCCTGCTGAATGACTGGGTATCCCATAGGTAGGTTGTTAACTGCACTGCAAACATGTCCTTTTTGAATAAGAATGATAATAACACAAAGAGGCAAGCACACTTGCAATATCACTTGACGGTACATATGATTGTTGCTTGAGCATTATTTTACAGCATAACAAGATGACTACAAAATAAGATATGATGCAATTTTGTCACTCAATCTTCCTCAAGACATGAGAAAATTTTGACTTGTTTACTAGTTAATATCAAAGCAAATAACTCGTGTTTTGAAAATCTTCCATAAATATGTTCAATATAATCTTTTGGAAAAAGAAAACATAGAAAAATGCTCTTTACACATGAGGAAGCTTCACCCTTCTTTGGCCGCATCGACGATGGTAGGTCTAAGTCAATCATTACATGACAAGGAATATTTCTACTCATCTAGAAAGGCCTTGAACAATAAAAAGCTGTTTTTTGTGACCATAAAAGCTCCTAGTTGAGCAGGAATACAAATTTTGAATGATGTGGTGATCCAATGTGAATCACCATGTTAATTCAAGTAATGAAATGCAAAGGAAATGCAAAGCTCCTGCGGGACAACAAAGCATTGCTTTCCTACATAGGCAAAGCTCCATCCTTCTTCGGCCACATCGACATGGTTGGTCCAAGTCGATCATTAAATGCATTATTCGTTGACTAGGAATGTTTATACTCATCCAAAAAGACCTTGGTCGACCAAAAGCCTTCTTATGTGACCATAAAAGCTCTTGGTCGAACAAAAATGTAGATTTGAATGATGTGAATGTAAACCATCATGTTAATGCGAGTAAGACAGGCAAAGCTCCCATAGACCAACAACGCATTGCTTTCCTACATATTGACACAAGCATATGTGTGCATTGAGGGTGGAGGAACAATGTTAAAACATGCATTGTTCAACTAGTCATACTAAATGCACACTGTGAAAAAGAACTTCATATTAACATGGTAGGAATAGAATTCTGAAACAATAAAAAACCAAAAACTCTATCAAAAAGTATAAGAGACAAGAAATCAATAAAAACTGGAAAAAACAATCTATCAAAGCAGAAATACATTAAAAAAAATAAACAGCAAAGCAATTGGAAATTTGACTTGAAAACCATGCAATGTATCAATCAAAATTCTCACGTCAATTGTAAAAAAGAACGAACTTGATTTGTCTTAAAGCAACCACTGAAAAAATTTTCAAGCTTTACTGCATAAAACAAAACTTGGAAACTGTGCAGTGCCCAAAGTGATACTAGAGCATCTCATGAGGTTCACTTGACAGTTGACACATTTAAAAGCACAAAATCAGCGAGGATGGCAAATGAAAGGAAAGAAAAAAGGTTTACTTGGTAATATTTCTAATAGATCCGGTCGACCCATAAATAATCCTATATACCTCTAATGAAAGAGATGCCCACACATGAAGAGAAGCATTTTCATTTCGCATGTACCTAAAAGCATGCTAGTCATTAGAAATTTCTGTTCACAGTCCAGGATTATTTTTCAAATTTGAAACAGCAACTAGTACTTAAATAAAAGAGATTACTGACATAAGCATATTCCATTCCCAAATATTCAAAAGCATGCTGGCTATTTAAGTAAAAGAAAGTACCAGACATAGGATGAATCCCATTTTGCATGGGAGTCAGGGGAACCTTAAGTGGAATAGGATATTTCATCATATGATACTGATGCTCTAGTAAATGATTGAACATAAGGATTTGTTTTTTCAGTTTTAGCCTTATGTAGTAAGCCCTGAAAAATTCAGAATTCTCTTCTTCAAGCTTCTGCCATACTGAAATAGCACAAAAAGAAAATGATTATTAAACTAGATGCAACCATTTTAAGATAGAATATGCAATTATAAATTTGACACTCCATATTTTTGCATGTGTTTTTGTAAAGAATGCACCAAATTGAATAATACAAAAAATGAGAGGATTTCATTTTTATGTTTACTTAATTCTTTTAGTCAAACACATGCAAAATAAATCCAACTGAGATTATTGTAAGCCTAACTTGTAAGAGAAATGATACATAAACCCAATCTATAGAATCTAAAAAGAATCAAAGTAAACGTAGAGAAATCCAATTGAGCAATGAGTAACTGAGACACAGCCACGATTGTTCAACTCCTTCAGCACCCCAGTTTCAGCCTTATATAGCATTTCAGGGTCTGATAATATAGAATTAAATAATACATAAACCCTGTATCTGCTTTTGCAAGCAAATATCTAGCTTGACGTCATACGATTAACTTGGCGAAGAAGAAATGAGTGGGTGACACGAAAAGCAATGGAATCAAATGAAAATACAGGTTAGTGAAGGAAAAAGTGCTCAAACAGAGTTGAATTCATGTTTTATCTTCATGCAGCATTTCTGTAAAAAGGAATGGCGAAACAAATGATGTCAGAATCAAGAAAATCCATGAGTATGTTATAAACAGATAAGGACAGTAAAAATCACAAAGACCAGTGTTCAAGGCAGTAATCATTCTTTTGTGGTAAAACAACTAAGAAAACCACAACAATCTCTCTTTTAAAAATTATAGCTGTTATCATACAGTATTAAATAATACAAGCTATGATTTTAAAATTCTTTAATAAAGTAAAACGCTTAGGAGCTAAGCTATTCAATAATTTATAGTAATAAATGTTTGTAATGAAAAGTTCTATCTCTAAAAGAAACTTTAGGTTGCAAGTTTTTGAAAAAAAAAAACAAGTATAATTATTGTAGAGAAGATTACAGGAAACGGGTAGGGGAATTCATTTGAAATCTCAAAGTTGATATCATATATGGGATGAAATGTTAAACTTTAGTAATGCAAATATAAAATTTGCCTATGAGGAGAAGATTATAGTAAATCAATCTAGATTTGAAGTAGCTTTAGAAAGTCTTAGGCCTCATTTCATGTGATTGCAGTCAATTTAACCATTGAGAAGCAGAATAAGGAAGCAAAGTTATTTTCAGTGAAGAATATGGATTTCTTCTTAACAAAATAAACTCCATATATGTTAGCACCGATAAGCAAGCTATCATAGATTCCAGCGAGAATGCACAGTTATAGCTATATTAGGTACTCATCCTTCGATAATAATATTCCTAATTTATTATATAACAGAAAAGGTACTCCAAGTTGACAGGTATATCAGATGCTACTCTACAATGTGCACGTATTGACCACAAAATAACTCTATAAAATAATCCTCCCACCTAAGGTTGTAAAGCTCGGCTCAATTCTAGCACGATTAGACAAAGTTCTAACCACTTCTCCTTTGTTCATATAAAGTTGTAAGCACCGTTCTATCAGATTTTGAACCTGCAGAAAATTTTGAACTGATTAGGGAGCATATTGTAACACACTTTTAAGGGAAACAGCTAAATCATTCCATAATTAAATTATCACCAGCACGGGATCTTACCAGTTCAATATCTTCACGGGAGACTTTTCTGTTATCACTGTTTGCAGCAGATATTGAATTAGAATCTGCTACGTGAGGCTCACTGCCTCCACTATTCTGCTGGTTACCTTGAGATTCCTGTGAAGGTGGCTGCATTTCGGCTGCACTTGGACAATCCTGCTTAATTCAAATTCAGCATATGCAAATCAGCTGATTTATAGAAAACAATGATATTGGCCATATTATAATGCAACTACTTGGCAGTCAGTTTATCGTAGAAATCACACAAATCAAAGTTATACTGGGATTCAAAGCATATGCAATTGGCCGTAACAAGTTTATGATATGATGCACTGGCTTCTACTATGGAGTTTTAAGCTGCACGTCTGTCAATAAGCATAATTGGAATTACAGTAGAGCTCAGCTTTGAGATATTAGAAACTGCCAAAATCAGTGCGCGTTAATATACGAGATCATTTTATGTTATGTACATGCTTGGTATTTAGTTAGCCTGGCCAGCAACAAAAGTACCCCTAGGTTTCCTTCAATGTGTTGTGAGCCAATACTATTTGTTCAACCTGAAGAATCAAAAGATACTGGCAGAAGGGAGGCACCTAACATTTTAATTTCTTTATATATAGTAGATATATAATAATAAACCCCCATTATTCGATGTTTCACATGCATCAAATTTGTGTGGCTTTGCTTTCAAGCCAATCGGCTTTCATGAATTTCATTTCGAAGTTTCTTTTAAACATACACGCACGTACACATGCGCAAAGAGAGAAGATGAGTAACTTGGTCATTTGGACTAGTTTTAGGAGTCTAGGATACAATGGGATCAACTAGTTCATATAAAGTTTTTTTTGAGGACTACATAAAATACATGTGACATGCCGATGTATAAAAGGAGAACCGGTATGTCCAGTTCTTTAGCATGATATCTACGCATATTTTAAGATTTTCTTGTTGCAGTTGGTCCACATGCAAGAAAATATCCACTATCAAAGAGAGAAGCAATATATTGGATCATGCAAGCTCTTCCGTTATATTGGAATTGCTTCCACCATGAGATTGTTGTTGCATTTGACATGGTGCAAATACTTGCCATTTGTTTATTGCAGAAATCACAAGAATCAAAGGTATACTGGGATCTAAAGTATATGCAATTGGTCATAACAAGTTTGCTCATGATATGCATTGGTTTCTAATCTATTATGGAGTTGTTGGGCTACACGTCAGTCAATAAACATAATTTAGATCACAGAACACCTCAAGTTTGAGATTTTAGACACTGTCAAAATTAGTGTATGTATCTATATATAAGAACATTTCATATTTTGTACATGCTTCGTACTCATTAACCTATCAAGGACAAAAGGTACCACATAGGTTTCCCTGCATGTGTTGTGAGCCAGTACTTTCTATTCAACCTGAAGAATCATTTCATGAGCTGACAAAATCAGCAGCCAATATCTCATGTAAGGGAGGATTTTTTTTTTTTTTTTTTTTTTTTTTTTTTTTTTGGGGAGTGTGTGTGTTTGGGGGGGGGGGGGGATAAGGCCCCTTTATTTTTTGGGGGATTTACTAGATAGCCCTTAAAACTCACCTATTTACATATATAACACCTAAAACTAATAATATACACTTCCCACATCCTAAAACTCTTTTTCCCTCACATCTCGCACTCTATTCTGTCTCCGTGACCCGCGCACGTGCCAACTCCCATTCGTTTGCAGTTGGCCTCCTTCGTCGATTTCCTGCATGAGAACGCCCTCTGATGCTTGTGAACGCCCATTTCTTGTGCCCTTAGTATTGCTGCTCCTTTTTCTTCATCATTCTAATAGTCCCGTGAGTTTTTGAATGATGCCCTAGTATGATTCATGCCCTAAATTTTTGTACAACTATGTCATTCTTTGTTCGGTGATAACTTATTCTTGCTTCAGTGTTTTTGCTTGTCAGTTCAAAGATAGGAGTTGGATTGATTATTTGGTTTTGGCGAAAGAACGCCCTCTGTTTTGCTTCATTAATTACCTGTTTGAGAACGCCCTCTATTTTGCTCATTGTTGAGCTACAACTTATGTTTTTTTTTTGTTAGCATTTATGATTAGAATTATAGCTGTTGATGTGGTGGATTGTTGGTTGCTATGATTGGTCCGTTGGTTGACTTTCACATATTGATTTGGGTTTCTTGGGTTGCCTTTATTTCACTGTGATTGGTCCGTTAGTTGGCTTTCATGAGAATGCCCTCTATTTTGTGTTTGTTGACCCCGGCACTGAAACGCGAGCAAAAAGTGTGAAATCGGCAATTCACTGGCAGTCGTTAGGTGCGACGAGTCACTTGAAAAGTCAAACAAACTCCGATCACAGAACGGATTGCACCATTGTGATCAAAGCGTCGAATTTACCCAAGTGGGATCACCTCGTAGTTGAATCGGATGAGATCGATCAAAATCAGCAACCGACGCCCAAAAACAAAGCACGACGTTGCTCAAATGGTGCCCAATCGCAAAACGGACTTCAACGTTGCGTACAGATCGTTCGAGTCACCTAGCAATGACTATAATTTTGCTCAACGAAAATCGCGCGACAAAATCGGCTTGTATCCCAAGGCAACAATGCGCATATTTCGAAAAAAAATTACACGAAAATCGAGGCAAAAGTCCCTATTCTCATTTCTATTATTATTATTATTACAAAAAATCAAAATTATTAGAAAATCAAATCAGAGCTCGCCTGAGTACCATTCAAACGTCTGGTGTCGCTCCTCGAATGTCGACGACGAGCTTCGCACGATTTATGTTCGTCCTTCTCCCACAATCTCCGCACGGCCTATGGCTTGACGTTAAAACAAGAACGAAAGAAATTTCATTCATTTTTTCTCTTTTACGCTCGAACTCCCTTAATTCTCTCTGTTTTGTCTCGCACGATTGACCTAGTAGCCACCTCCATCTAGTTCATGCACTAGCCTCCTCACACCAAATCCCTCCAGCCAGTCGAGCTCAAACCTCAAGTTGCAGCAACTGTTCGATCCCTTCAGCCTGTCAAGCCCTTACGACCCGTGCACCTATCCCGATCTTCCCAGTTCAACGCATCATCCGTTCGACCTCGAAGACCTTGCGCCGAACCTCCTGTTCCTCTTCTTCCTCAGCAGCAACAGACGAATACCCTATCACCGCTGGCTATAGCTGAACCCAATCAAACATTCGCCTCTAGCCTCGACCAGTCTGATTCCTTTTCACGTGAAGGCCTCCTGAACCGATCCTTGTTCCTGCAATCGAACCTCCGCTTCAACCAGAGCTCTATCTCGATCCCTTCCAACCCTTTTCCAAGCCAGCAACCACATCATTCCTTCCAATCTCCCCCCTCTCGTATTCGAAGTGAGCTCCAGCTAGGACCAGACAAGCCACACTTTGTCGATTGAATCCATACGCCAGTCCGAACTGTAATCCTGCCAAAGCCGCACACGCTGTCTGCACCTAGCCCTTGCCAATCTCAAGCCCCAACCACGAGTCCAACAAACTGTCCGATCCGACCCACCTGTGATCTCCTCCACTCTGATCTAGCAGCTGAATAAGCTCCCATTTTCACCTCCTGTGCCGACCTCAGCTTGACCAAGATTGTAGGTAAAGGTATTTTGTTATTCCTTATTCCATTAATTATAATTAATTATAGTTAATTATAATTAATCACCACTAATTATGGTTAATTACAATTAATTATAATTATTTAGAGTAAATTATAATTAATTATCATTAACTATGGTTAATTACTGTTAATTATAATTACTATAGTTAATTATAGCTAATTATCATTAATTATGGTTAATTATAATTAATTATTATTAGTTGCAACTAATCATCATTAATTATAATTGAAAATTACTATTATTATTGTTATTATGAAATTAATAATAAAGAAAATGATGAAAATAATAAAAAAATTTGTATGGCTCGATCCTCGCACAGCATCGTCGCCCTTGACGTCAACGGCCCCTCGCCAAGGTATAATCCCTCAAACTTGAAATCTTGTCCTCAGCACTCGTAGCACACAGGAAAATCACATATACACGCTTTTCTTAGCGTGATAGGAGGGAACCCGGTGCGGCACTTGCGGCAAGGCAGCTAGGCCCTATACATGCTTTTCTTAGCGTGGCGGGGATAATTTTAAGTACCTCAGTGCCTACGGACTTCTATGCCTACAGAAAAAAACTGTGCATTTCAAAATAGATACCTCAGAAGACGCATATACGTTTTTCTTAGCATGGTGGGATCAAAGACCACAACTGCGGTGTCGCTCGACACCTACCATACACGATTTTCTTAGCGTAGTAGGAAGGCCCAGCTCCCCATATTTCTCCTAACGGGGGAGATGCCGAGATTCTGCCGAAAATTTCAGTGAATAGATGACCTAACTTGAACAACAATATAGGGGACTTGAATGAAATGCAGGAGACAGAGCATGAACTAGACAACCGAGAACTGAACCCTAAACTTTAAAATACACAAGAATATTGAAAATGCAAATGCTAAATAATAATTCATTTAAATGAACATGAATGAACAAGTAGGGAACTTGCGATAGATTAAATTATAAATATTGCTTGTGTACAGACAAAGATCAAGTAATTAATGTGCAACACTCACATCAATAATACCCTGCAAGCAGGAGGGGCAAAAATGAATACAGCACACTGGTAACCAATAGTAATATTTCCCACAAACATTGAAAGAGGTACAAGTGAATATAATAACTCATCAACCAACAAGTACAGGAAAATCAGAGATAAATGCATATTATCAGTGGTCAACAGCGGCATGCAGATGAAAATGCTAGACATGCAATGATTATAAAAATATCCTCACAGTCAATGTCAATCAAACATTCAGCCAATGCATAAGCTTCCTATAGATGAGTACACGACCCTGCTTGCAATCAATAGTAACTAGCTGACAAACAAGTACCTCAACTTGTTCATGAACAACAGAAGATGTAACGACTTGCGAGCTGGCATGCATAAGGAAACCATGCAACTCAAATAGTAGCCTACAACAACATGCTAACGTACAATACCTGCTTGCAAATAATAATATTCCCAGCGAACATCCACGAGCAACGGTGATAGTAAATATGCTGCAAAGATGCTGAGTCCCCTATGAATATAGATACACATGCAACATGATATTTGAGAGCAGGGACTAAAGATTGCAGCAAATATAGGAGTACTACAGCAGATGCATGCGCCTACGAGCCGTTATAGAAAACCCTTGCAGTTAACAACCATACTGAGAAAAGGTGCACTCATTTTGCTAGATTTGAAGGTTTTGTTGATTAAGTACAACTAAATCCTCCAATTGACAACTCTAGAGACTCTGATAGTGACAGTTGAGATAAAGGCAACTCGGTGTAAGGTGAAAGCCCACCGACATATTACCAGAAGGTCATAACTGCGGCACTAAGCAAGGAAAGTTGAATGATTTTGTCATCTCTGGAGAAATGCTGCATTATTTGAATGGAGGACAAATATCTGAAGATTAAGCTTCACAACCTAACGTCTTAGGCGTGCATCATCAGATGTCGCAGCTGCAGATTGAAGAGAGTTGCTCTTGATTATTACGTAAAAGACTATAGAAGAAGCTTCCACGTCCCATATGCATATCAGATACTAGAATGTCATCGGGATACTAGGAATTATCTTGTGCTTTGCCCTGTTCATGCTTCGGGGAGACTACCATGTGATAAACTGAAAAAAAAAATCTAATAGTATCTCAGTCGAGTCTTTGGTCTCATCAGATTATGCATCTATCACAAAACAACCTCATGCAATTTGGATGTCCTCATTTAGTTTGAACAAGAATTGGATGATTTGTAGAGTTGATGGAACCTGCATCATAACAATAAAACACCTTATGGTTGTTTTAAATGATAGGTGGGTTCTAAATGTGGGCTGGATCAAAGCATGCTTGGAAGCTGAACACCTTGTTCACGAAGAGAATTATTAAATCACTCATAATATCCATGGTTTCTTTAATGGCCCAGAAAATGGTAGGATTCGAGGCATGCAAAAGTCTCTGAAGTTTTCCAACATACTAACTCTCCACTTTAGTGGCTTCATTGAACCTTCCTGTAAATGTAACCTGAAGGACCTTGCAATGGAAGCAAGGGCTCGCCGAAACATTAGTTTTGAGGGAAGGAATTGTTGTTCGTCATACATGATGCCTTAATGCTACTGCTGCCAATGATCTACAAATGTTGTATGAAAATACTCCTACAAACTGCAGCAAAGCATCTATGATGAAGATTACAGACCATTAATGGGTGACCTCTGATACATCGTACAATGTATTTGCGGGCGGAAGTATACTCCTGCAGATTGAACATTGAAGAAAATAATAGCTTGCAGAAGATGCACTGAGACCTAACGCAGAACAACGCCATCAGATCTGCAACACTTGTACAAACAGATAGAAGGTGTATACAAGCTTTTCAATAGAATGTTGCCCACATTCAAACGATAGTTGTCCGCACAATTGTTTAGTACCAAATATTTTAAAATGCCGCCCATACATGCATTACAAAAAACATAATACTCCATGCAAACATGTCACTCGATATCACAGCATGCATTACGCTACAACAATGTTCCGCATTTACATGTTGACGTATTGCACATGCACGCATTATCATTATGCAAGCAAATAGGCGAGGCATAGCTGCATTATACATGCATATTGTATGCTACCATATTAAGTCAGTGCGCAAAATACAAAATATCAATATATGCGCACACATACAAATATGATGCATATATCCATTATATTGCATACATACTACCACTATGCAAATACATCATGCGAATGCATTATTCAAAATGCATGCAAATACCTACACTCGCCCGCATGGGCCCCGAAGAGCGTGTTATAAATACGTAGCGTTTGAGGATGCTACGCGGGTTAAGAAATGAATCCAAATTTGAACCCGATCCTTCTACATGAATGGATAAGAGTCGACAAAGTTCAAACCATCAAACAAATATACGGTAGCGGTATCGACCTGGATATTTATTTTATACATTCATATTAGGTCTTCAAGATTTATAATAAAAGAAATTCATCAATAAAGGCATAAAGCCGACAACTAACCCAATCCTATTGTCAAGTCGACAGAGTTGACAAAGTTCAACCAACAAAATGAAATTGCACATGAAAACTCCAATGATGACCGTATTGACTGAAAATCTAAATCAGAGGGGACCCCAAACATTTAAAATGTCTCCCAAATGCCTATAAAATTTAAAATTTTAAAAATTCGAAAATTCAAAATATTTAAAATAAAAATAAATCATCAAATACTTAAAGCAATATCTATCCACCCTCCGTAATAATTTGCCGAGGTGGACAAATTTAATAATACACTTCAGCTCACAAAGAGCGAATATTTGGTCAAGAATATCATCAGGATTTATTCTCAATTCATCTTTTGCCAGTAAGGATATGGCTTGTGTCTTCTAACCGGTGGTTTCATCACCAAATGGCACCACACTGATGATTTCACCGCTATATGGCACCACAAGTAAACGATTATGACTGGGACCCTCTAACCGGATGATTTTGCCGCTAAATGGCACCATTATATTATAGTCATGGTCAGAGCTTGTATGTTTGCCAACAGCATTAAATCATTAGACAATGAATCAATATGATATAATTGATAGGGCACAAAGCCCTCTGTTAGCTAAGGTGGATTTAAATTTGTCCCCTTAAACAAATATTTACCCCAAGTCTACAAGGTACCCTTGGACGACGCAACCCATGACTTCCAACAAGGATCCTACTGTCATGTTGGGTCAACTATCTCCTCTGACTAAGTAGATCAGGACGGAACGATGGAATCTTGATCGGGTTCATCATCATTCCCCCACCATCCACTTTAAGTATGAGGTGGTGAAATTTCTCATTTTAAATATTAAATTCTCAAATACCTAAATCCTACTGCTACTATACGCCAGATACTCTATATTTATTTGATGACTAGCCTTAATCGAAAGTTCTCACTCCTTATCGGGAGGGGCAATTAACTATAGGGGCTTGCACCTATAGGAAACCAGAAATCAGATCATAAAGTCCTCGCAAAATGAGGGCAAAATCTTTGGATAGTTTCTTATTTAAGGCCCAATCTGCCTACTGAAAATTGCCTCGAAACTTAAGCGTTAAAACTCTTTTCAATGACCCGAAAAAAGAAAGGGGTCTGCGGAGAGGTCGGGGCGTGAATTTTCGAAGCCCACAGTGTTGTGCTGGAGTTGTGAGGGAATAAGAAGTTTTGCAATTATTTCTATAATGTAGTTAAGAGGTTGTCTTTTGCTTATGTAATGCAGTGGAGGATTTCTATAATGCAATGGAGGATTTCAATGCTAACCTAAGTATTATGAAGTCAATAAAAAATATTTGTGTGTTTTGCAAATCCAGACAAAGATGAAAAAGAGCTAAATTTGTGCTGCGTGGTTTATATTAGACGGCTCCCTTTCTAGATGATTTATGTTGAAACCAAGACCTACATCTTGTGGGATCATTGGAGGGCCAAGGGATCAACCGTAGGAGAAGTAACCTGTGTTGTTGTTTCTATAGTCTCTACTCATCTCCATAAGATGAATCTTGCTTATGTCTGAGTCCGATGATAATTGGTTAGATGCATGGAGTTAGTGTAAATAGCTTCTTTGGGCTTTCACTTGGTTTATTTACTTGTTAGTTAATGTTCTAAAATTATATTTCTTCAGGTAATGCTCTTTACATAATGAGTTCTAGATATTCGACAGATTCTACAAGCATCCACATGCCACAAATCCTTTGTGGGCTTCCTGCAACTTGCAATGCGTTATATTTAAAACATATCGAAGTGAGAATTGTGGCCGAACATTTGATCGTTACCCTTGCAGTAGGACAAAAGACGATTGCAATTTCTTTAGGTGGATTGATGAAACCGATCAAACATCGTCAAACATAAGTCATCATCCGATACTAAGACCATTACATGAGATGACTTTGGAGAATTTGAAGTCCGTGAAGCACGACTTGTTTCAAATCAAGTTGTTGTTAGTAGCTTTGGTTGTACTTTTGTTGTTAATTTTCTTGTACTAATGAAGATGTTGTAATATCCTGAGTTGTAAGCATCATTGTAATATTAACTCTTATGTGAACTTTTTGAAATAGTGCAAAATGATTTCATTGATCTTTGTGAAGAAACTGTTACATTACTTGCTTCTCCCAAACCTTTCTCCATATCTGAAATAAAGGCTAATGGGTATAATTCACATCCAAAAGATTGTTTCAAATTTGGAAGAAACTAATGCCATGCATTCTTTGATTCTGTCTCAACAACTACAAAAGCAAGAGTAAATAAACCAATGCACGTACCCTCCAAGGGCACCCTCAATGCAAGCATGTTGTTAAAACTCTAGACTTATTGCTAGCCTTTATCTTGACCCCAAAGTTATCAGTAATTGCGGTGGATCATAGGAACTGCTTGAAACTACTAGCATCATAAAAGCGAGCATCAATTTCTAATATTTTATCATCACTAATTGGTGGCACAAGTTGATCACTGCTTAAGCTTTCAAAGTCAATATTGTTTGAAGCAACATTAATAGCTCTGCCAATGCTAGAACAATGCTCTATACCTTCTAAGATCATATCAGCCTTTGCATCCTCTTGTAACTCAACCACAACTTCAACCCGCTGACTGTCAGTATGTTGTCCTATCATTTGTATCACCTCATTATCACTCGAAATAGTCTTGTAAACTTTGGGAGAAGGACTTACATGATAGTGTAACTTAAACTTATGCCCAATTATCCATGGACATATAGAAGGATTAAAAAATTAATCAAATCATTCTCTAATTTCATCATTTTCTGTTTTTCACCTTCATATCTTCTGTTTTTGTTCACCTTTAATTTCACTCCAAAATCCCACAAATTTAAATGTAACACAAATGCATCAACCATCATTCACCATAACTACCACTTAAGATCACTCCAATTAAATAAAAAATCTGCAAACAAAAGGGTAGAAAAAAAAATTATATGCATATCTCATGATAAGAAACAAAAGAAAAAAATATATAGGGCATCACTCAAAACTCACGGGATCAATAGAACGACGAAGGAATAAGAGGGCGTTATCATGAGAAATGGGCATTCACAAGCATCAGAGGGCGTTCTCACGCAGGAAATCGACGGAGAACAAGCGAAGGAGGCAAACCTGCGAATGAATGGGAGCTAGCACACACGCAAGTCACGGAAATGGAATGGAGTGTGGGATGTGAGGGATAAGAGTTTTAGGGTGTGGGAAGTGTATATTATTAGTTTTAGATGTTATATATGTAAATAGGTGAGTTTTAGGTGCTATGTAGGTAAATCCCACTTATTTTTTTAATGTCTTTATATATAATAAATATATATTAATAAGCCTCCATTATTTTATGTTTTCAATATTAAACATTAATTCGCGCCCCATCCACATAATAAAAAAATTTGTGTCACCATTAGGAAAAATTTCTAGCTATGCCATTGATCTTATGTCATCAAAAGATCCAAGAAAGCAGAATTTAAGGACAATTAATGGGAACCTAAAGAGTTTTAATGGATGATGATCAATGGAACTTGAAAAGTTTTTCAAGTTGAAAGATTGTGACTGTGGATAAATTTGAAGTAACTTGCTCATGCAGTATTATCTTGTAAGGTTCATACATTCCTTCTTTTTCTCCCCTACAATCTATTTTTCTCTCTTTCATTCAAATCATCTTTTCTCTCCCTCTTCTAGGTCTTTCTCACTCTAACGCTAATTCTTCTCTCAAGTAAGACACTATCAAAATCAAACAAACAATTCCAAATCTGCATCAATGCAAAAAGATTATCCGAATTGTGTATCATTAGTCCTGAAAATTCCTTTTTGCTCTATAACCTCCATTCTTATCACTACTTTTCTAGGTGAAAGCCTTAGTTTCCTTGCTCTCCTTAGGATTGGTTCCACTCTCATTAGAATTTCAATCCTTTCTAACTTTTATGCTTGGTTCATCACCACACACACACACATAAAACACCATCTCACAAAAGAAAGATTCAAGAAGATTCATAACCTTGCAGACTTTCCTTGCACCCAATTATTAGAAAGTAAAAACCAAAAGGGGGATGAAAGTAGGGCCAAATAAACTAGTGGTTAAATCCATTTTCAAATTAAAAGCTTAAGCTCATGAATGATGGCCAACCACTTAGCATTCTATATCAACATATTTTTAATTATCTAATGTGAGAATAAACTTAAAGGCTCATGTTCCTTAACAATCTCCCCTTCACATGAGAGCTTGCCATATTAGTCATCACTTCCCCTGAATGTAAGCATTTTGAGCTCATCAAGTATCATGCACTAATAATACACTCAATCATTTGAAGGATTCAGGGGAGTCACCCACCCTTAAACCTTGTTCAATCGTTGTGGAAGGTAGGAAAGATCAAGAAAACTATGAACCACATGAACTACTCCATCCGATTGAACCATCGATCAAATCTATTTAGGAAGTATGAACCAAAAGAAAAATTGAAGTTAAGCCAGAGAGAATTTTCAACCAAAAAGTTTAAGCTTATGATGAGCACCAACCACTTATTACTTCTAAACTAATATCTTTTTAATTATCTGATGTAAAACTAAACCCAAAGCCTTGTGTGAATTAACAAAAACCATATTCTAATAAACCATAATTACTTCATCCATGTCAACCTAGTTGCTACATCTTCATACAATTTGTTTCCTCTAAGCAACCCACCTCTCCACCAATATTTTTTTCTGCCTAATTTCACTCTACAAAATCCTTTTTGATTCTAACTGAAGTCCTAATCTTTCTGAAAAATTCTTCAAAGCACACCTAACCACCCTCTACCCCGACCCCCGATAAAAAAAAGTGAAATTCCCATCCCGTTGTAATCCTCTTTCCAAAGTTGGCTCACCTCCTCTCATCTAATTAGGAATTAACAGTAACAACTGGTTCTAATTACAACAAAACATTTTCTTGTTTGTCTCCACTATCCTATCCTATCATCTTAAATTAGTTTATTAAACTAATCACCTTAACCCTCACTTATATCCTTATTGCGTCATAGTATTAGAGAAAATCAAAATATGATTACTATGTTGATAATGATATACATTATCATCCTAATATGTACTATTGTTCACAATATTTATATACTTATCATGATATATATGATCATAACCTTTCAGTCGAAACTATAGTTGAATCACATGTTATATATGTTAGACAACATCAAAATTCAGAGCATATCATGATATATAAATAATTATGCATATCATCACCATCTATCTGACCCTACAATAGATCGCATTATATTACTGATATTCTCCTATATATTTCATATATTCTACTCTCATACAAAGGATCATCACACTTGGAATAAGAATGTTAGATTCCACACTAATCCCATAAGCACCCATACTAAGCTTGACAAGGACGAAACAAATACAGATGTTGATAAAAAAAGATATAAATGTATGATTGGTTTGATTTTATATCTTACTAAAAGTACACCGTATATGATATTTATGTATGCTGTTTGCCCAATGCCAATCATATCAAATAGAATAACATTATACAACTATCAAGAAAATATTTAAATATCTTGTGAGTTTTTTGGTCTATGGTATCCTAAAGGTATCACTAAATTAAATTTAGTAGGTTACTTTGATGTTATTCTTGTTAGCTGTAAACTTTAAATAAAAAGTGTATCAGATACTTTCGACAACTTTCATGAGAAAACTTAATTTCTTGGTCTAATAATAAACAAAATTCTAGTTCCTTATCAAGAACTGAGGAAGAGTATTCGTAGTTTGTTGTTGTTACACTCAATTACTTGGACTAAAATAGAAATCAGTAGACTATGTAATAAAGTAACATGTGCACCCATAAGACATGACAATATTGGTGCAATAGCATAACAAAGAACTCAAATCAGCATATTGAACAAAGCATCATGAGAGATCACATGGAAAAAGAGATGTTTTATAAGAATTTGTAGCTACTGAACAACAGCTTGCATGTATATTTACCAAACCACTTTCTTGTAAAAGCTTTAATTATATTAAAAGGGAACTTACCTTAGAATGATTATTTATTTGATGATGTTCATTCATGCTTTGATGACTTGAGAACTATTCAGCTTATTGGATGCCATATACAAAAAATTGTTGTCCACGATTGTCATTATCTAATACATGCTTGGGTGCATGTATAGGCAAAGTTATTAGATTTGGAAATAACACCATATATGGAATAAAATCAGAAATGAATAAGAATCACTAGTTTAGGTAACTAAATTTCAAATTTCATAAACCGCACCCCTTTTTGATCTTGCCCTCTTGAAACCGTCACATCAAATGTACACCCATTGCTTCAATTCAATTGCTATAAGGTAAAGAAATATCGAGGAAACTTTAACCTCTTCCTTATCAATCTATTCCATCCTGAGTTAATAGCAGCAAGCAGCAAGGGAAATAGATATTCAAAGTCTTCAAAGTGACAGTGTTGTTCTGTCTTTGTCTAGTAGAACACCGCAACAAAGTTTTTGGTGATCTGAAACGCTACAGGATCCTTCATCTAAAACCCGTGATTCTTGAATGCCTATGGAATCGATCTCATACTGGTGTCAAAGGTGTTATGAATCGATTATATTGGAATAGACTGGTGCAATGTCAATTGAAGCTAAAATTATAGAAGATAAACCTTAAGAGGTTCGAGCATCGATTATATTGGAATATACTGGTGCAATGTTAATTGAAGCTAAAGTTATAGAAGATAAACTTTAAGAGGTTCACAAATCAAGAGCAAAGATGTAGCCATAAATAAGGGAAGATAGAATAAATGTGAAAGAAATTGCAAGAAAAAAGCATGGCAAAAGTATGTGCGAAGATTTATATATATTTGAGCTAACAACTGCTAAAACACACAAACGATTATTAAAGTTGACTCAACATAATAAGGGGTTGAGATGATATGATGACCATGGTGCTATAAGGGTAAGAAAATTAGGGCAACTCCAAAGCATTAGTACTTATTGCATAAGAGTAGGCAATATTAGTAGGGCAATTAGAAATGTTACATCTAAATTTTACTCTTAAACCAATGCAGTAAAAATATATTTGGATAAATGAACTTTTTCAAGTTATGTGTGGATAAATAATTAGTCCAAGTAGTGGTTAACATATCTGACCAAGAATTTTGAGTATATGAATAAAGATTAATCATCATTTTTCAAACCTTATATCTCACCGGCTTTGTTATCTCCCTATAAAAGAGATTTTCCTACACCGGTCATAATTTTCCTCTCACATAGGAAACTTTACAATTCAATTGGGTTTCATATATTAAATCACATCAAAGAATTCGCACACCACCAGTGCCCATGTATAATTTACTTAAGAGTTGCCAAGCCATAAGAGAATTGATCAAAGACCATGAGGACAACAATTTGTCAACTTTAATTGTTATACCACTTGTTTGAGTCAGTAAAGAGCCAGATTAGGCAAATATATTGGTTGAAGGTTGTGTATTTCACCCATAAGCTAAAGCATTTAGGTGTCTCAACATATTTACTGCCAATACATTCTTTCAACAATCCAATGAGAGACTAAACTACATTCATATTCCATAACAAGTAGCATTTTGTTTTTATATAATTGATTCAGTTATATCACAAATATTATCTGAAAGAAGGTTAAATTTAATATGTTTCTTCAAAAGAAAGTTGACCTAACGGTAATAGTAATGTTTCCCCAATTCTAATATGAAAGCCAATGGTGAGAATCGGAAAAACCACATAAGTACTGCATGGGTTTCCGGTTCCAAACAACAATCTATCCTCAACCAAATAATACGCGAGTCTTACAGGCCAAGTTACCCCCCCCCCCCCCCCCCCCTCCTCCTCTTTCATTTCCTTTGAAAAAAAAAGTCGAGATTATACATGAATGGATGTTTCTTACATAGCAATTTGTGACACATAAAAGGCTCTTTTTTCCAATATGATTTTAATACAAAACATGCAAACGCAAATGTTTAGTATTAAGTTAGTTCAGAGACAAAACTATCAAGAATCTACATCAGCTAGCAAAATAGAACAATAAATACCAAAGCACAACCAAAAACCAACCATTTTGCTATAGAGGTTCAAAATAGGCAGGTCTGGATAACAAAGGCCAAGATGATAACAACTACAAGAGAACAACAAAATGAAAAAAGAAGAACAAATCACATTCAATGGGCTTTCTGAAAAATCTTGCTCAATTTGTCTTGTCATGCATGAATGATCGTTGATTATTTTTTCCATGAAATAGTTAGCTAAGAGTAGCTATGAGTGGTTAAATAGATGTAACAATCTAAGCAATCAATAATTACAAATTAAACAAACTACATTGAATTTTTGGTGAACCTGTGCAAGCTTCATCTTCCACTCAGTAGAACTATATATTGTTCTCCATTAGTCCTTTGCATTGAGCTTAAGATAATTCAAGTTGGGATGATACTACTAACAGTGCTCCAATAAGGTCCTTTTCGCCTGCAAAAGTGCAAAATGATAATGAGAAATATTAATCAATATGAGTTTATATGATCTAAGCTCATGTATTTTTCAATCAAAATCATCACACCATCATTAGCATTATCCTAACCATTTAAAGTTTGTTTTGGAATCCTACACCAAATAGATTCTATGAAGCATTTCAAGTTCATCTTTCATTACTCTCTTCCATAGCATAGTACTATATCACATAAGTTTGATTCCTCTATAATTAGCGCAATTTTAAACATCTCCTTTATTATAAGATTTGTACCCAAATATTTTTCTCCAATCATTTGTCATCCTCTTAATTTTCAAAAGATTTTTAAGCAAAACCACTATAGTATCCTACCTAATTTTCCAAATCCCAATTAGTATCTCATCTGAACTTAAAAGCTTTATTTGTATGCATCTTCTTTATAGCTAATTTCACTTTGATTTTTAGATCAGTGTTTCCAAAATATTTTTGTTCATTATACTCTTCCAACATAATTTTTTTTTTAACCCCTATTTAATAATTTGTCAGAATAATATTTTTCAATTATTCTTGATGATCTTCTTCTTTAACTAAAATCTTATTATATTCCTCTCTAATACATCTAATTTCATTGTAGCCTATAGATCCTTATATCTTTTATTAGCATTTTATATATCTTTTTTCTTCTTCATAAGTATCTAGCCAACAACAACATCAAGCCTTTGTCCTACTACGTAGGGTTAGCTACATGAATTTTTTTTCTCCATTGTGTCATGTTGAAAGGGAGAGATAGACCTAAAAAGACTTGGTTAGAAAATATTAGAAATGATCTTTCTTTATTAGATTTAAATTTAGAGGTGTCAATAAATGACCTGGCCCGATAATCCAACCCGAAAAATTCAAATTCAACTTGACCCGATTACCATTCAGGTCGAGTTCAAGTCTAAATTATATATCTGATTATTATTCCGATCAAATTTGGTTGACCCAAATAGCTCAAAATTAACTTGAAATTAACCTGATTAATATTTTAGTTATGATTAAGCATATTCGGGTAAGTTTACTTGGGTTAAATGGATTATATTCGGGTAAATTGGGTCATGTTGATCCAAAAATTATATGATACATATAATTAATGGGTTAGACATGTGTTCAATTCAAGTCATGCTTTGGTCAAATATTTGACTCATATGATAAATGGGTTGTTTCAGGTCAATTAAATTCAAGTTAGATCAACTTCGAGTCAAACCTAAACCTGAACCGTTAACCTGAATTGACACCCCTACATAAATTATCAAAAGTTATTAGATTTCTTATGTGCTCACTATACTCTTTGTAAGGCTTCTAGCTTTCTTAAAATATTAGACGTATTAGTAAGAAATAATATTTGTCAATCTTTAGAAGATTCTTTTCATTAATACAACTTTATATGATGAGGACATCAACAGAAGATTCTGACGCATCTATCAGAGGAAGCATCGGAGATCGACGGCCATGATGGAGAGCATTTATTTTTGATGCATTTTATGTATTATGAGGACATCAACCGTTAACCTACTCCACCGCCGACCTCCTCCCAGCGCCGCCCCTCCCTAGCCTAACCCGCCGGCCACCCCTCTTCCCCTAGCCCAAAATCCAAAATCAAATCCCTTTGGCCATTAATCACTTTCCTAAAATAAGTTTAGTCAATTAGGAAAGCCATTTAATTGGATTTCAAATTCAAATTCGAAATTCAAATACTTTCCTAATCCTAAAACTTAAATTTGGCAACATCCTTATTTAATTAAATCTGAGATTAAAATCAGATTTGATTTAAATCTCTAATTAGTCTTTGGGGCCCACCTATTTAAAGCAAATTTCCCTCTCTCCCCTCCCTACATGGCCGGCCCCCCCTCCCCTTTGAGTTTCTCTCTCCAATCCCCTCCCAATAGCCATTAATACCCCATTAATCCCCTCCCAAAATCAGCCGCCCCTAGCCCTTTTGGAATTAATATGAAATTCAAAATTAATTCCCTCCCACCTATTAGAAAATTCTAAAATTAATTTCAGTTTTCCTAAAACTTTCCCTCCTCCCTCTCCCAAACCCTCACCTAGCCCTACCCGCCCCTATCCCCTCTCTTTCTTGCCGCCACCCACACCTCTCCACCCCTCTCTCATCTTCCAACCGGTGGATTCCCCAAGGCACTACTACGTAGAGAACTACTCCGCTACTCCAGCTACTTCTCCAAGAACGACGATCTTAGGTTCCTTCTTCCTTGGAGTGATCTCAATTCTAACGTTTAGACTCTTCTTCCGCTAAAGCCTAGACTAGTTGAGTGAAAAGGTTTCAAAGGTAAAAGCTCTCGTTATTAAATCTTGGATTTTTGTTTGCCGTTGTAGCTTTACAATTACTCTTTGCATTTACTTAGATTGCTTGGTTAATCTTCATCGCTCTTCTTTGCCTAAGCAAGTTGAAAGCTACGATTTCCTAGAACTATTCTTTGTTATAAGAAATACTTTTACTTTGGAGTGCTTTGGTTAATTCTGTTTCTTTAATTTCTTAATGTAACTCCGATTATATCACATCATTATACCTCCTCATTCAACCATCAAACCTCCTTATAAATGTATGATATATTTTTAGGTTCTACTAAAATTTTTAAGACAATATTCTAAGTGAAAATAACCACTTTATCTAAAACAAGTTTGGTTCAATTAAAGAAATTTAATTTCCTCTCTTTCATAATTGGAAATGAATAAAATCAATCATTTCATTCATAATATGATGGGATTCATGGTATTGTGAGAGTTTCATGTAAAAATGAGAGGATAATTATTCACACTTCCACACAGAAGTAGAAGTTGACAAAAAAATACCAACTTCCTGATATCCATCCAAAGTAATAAAAATATGAAAAAATTTAGTAAAGGTCTACTAGATGTAAATAAGGATTTGCGGTCAGCATCAACAGTTTGACAACATTAAAAAAAAAAAAAAAAAAAAAAAAACCAACAATAGGAAAACTCTTTGTTTAGCAAGAATTTCATCACAAAGGTATCTCAACCGAACGTCATTCATCCGTTTGCAGCTCCAACGAGTGTCCACCGGAACAGCAAATGAAAACGCATTTTTGCATTATGAACAGTGTGAAGCCAATATTAGCATCTCACTATTCAAAACCCATTTTTTTATGTTAGAAAAAAATATATAAAAATATGGATGAGAAAGAATATACACATAATTTTTTTTTAATTTAGAAATGGAGTTCAATTGGAGATGAATTATTATTTGATAATGCATTTTGAAGTGGAAAATAGGTTTTAAGATTGGAGATGCCCGAAGAACATGAAGATTTCATTATAGAGAAATAACCTTTGGCCTCTAAAAATTTAAAAATCCATTATCCTTATCTCTGAAACAGTGTAATTTACAACGCCAAAAAATAAAAACCGATACTCATGCATTTAGTGATGTCGCAACTATTGATATCAACAGAAAAAAAAAAAAAAATTTAAGCACTACCAAACTTTACAGTTAATTTGGAAGTCAATAATTCTACAAAAAATAGCTCAAACAGATCTGTAGCAATGATTGACCAGTTCAGGAGACGGAAGCAGCTACTCAAGCACTCAATTAACTACTTTCTTACCCTTTTTTTTTTTTAATGAAAGCTTAAAATTTCCTTCTTTCGACTCTTTCCCATAAGAAAAAGTAGAAAGACAGATTCAGCAAAAGACAGAAATTCATAAATGCCTCTAAAAAGCGTTATCCTAACAAAATCGGAAGCCATGCAAAGCATGCTTCACTGCCTATCCCTGAGACATTAATTCCTGTTGTCAGTGAAGATAACCCTTCGCTAGATCTGACAAAAATTATCCAAAGAGAACCAAAGTCCCCGATTTGCATTTCACTAGAAAGCAGCAACAAAAAAACTACTAAAACAAGAAGAAGAAGAAGAAGCAGAAATCCCACAGCTTCCGAAGCCTACCATCGGAAAAGATGATAACTTTGAGGGTTTCAGCATGCGGAGTCTTCCCTCCCTAGCCCCCCAACACCGTAGAAAGAGACGGCGGGTGTGAAAAGTAGAAGCAATGTTTCCGAGACGTGATGCCGCTCCCGCTTATATAGCCCTTTCCTTCGAACAATTAAATCATTTGCGTTTAAAAATAATTAAAAGGCGGACTTAATCCTCTGTATTATTAAATTCTTCCAACCCTTACAGCTTCAAAATAACACCGTAACAGTAAATAACTCGTCGCGAAGTCGCCGTCGTCTGAATGGCGTTCAAAGCTTTTGTTGGCGGATGCGTGTAATGTGTATCGGTGGTGATGACGACAACTGTTGAAAAATAACTCCAGATTTTTTTGATATTTATCGTATTAGGTGAGGCATTATCTTATTATGCGTATATATATATTTTTTATGATTTTTTAATATATATTTATATTTATGAATATATATTAATTTAATTTTATTGTTTAATATTTTAATTATATATTTTAAAGCCAGTATAATTATATTTATAATGTCTAATAATTTTATTTTAGAATCTAATCATTAGTTATATTTATTTTTTAATAATGTAATTATGTTGAGATAATATGTGATGTATGAACTAAAATATAAATATAAATAGAATAAAATTATTATTCTTTGATATAAAATATATTAGAATATTTTGATTTTTTTTCTAGAAGGGAGAGATTAAATATAATTGAGAATTTTTTGGAGCTATTTGGTATTTTAGTGTGATTTTTATTGAAGAAATATATTTGTTTTTACCCTATTTCAAATTTGAGCAATTATTTTTTATGAGCTTTGTAGATTAATGAATTTTTTTATTTTAATTTTGTGATTCATAGTGGCATATATGTTATGTAGAATGGCAATAATTCTATTGTGAATTTTATGAAATCCAAACATTTTATTTTTTTTTTCCTTTTTGCTTAGATAGGCCATCATTTTTCCCTTTTATTTGTTAGTAGTAGTTTTTATTATTTTTCAATGAAATCTTTAAGATCTAGCTATAAGGATTGGTATGGCAATTATGAGGATTGGTGTGATAATTAAGGATTTTAATAATTTAGTTGGCTTTAATTAAAAATAAATAAATTTGTTTTAATTCTCAAATATCATGATATGTAAATGGAAAATTTAGAGATTTAACTAAATTTAAAAAAGAATTGGATTTTATGCCTCATAACACTCATAATTGGAAATATTTTTATTTAAAGAAATGTGCCGGAATGTTCATTTTGAAGGAAACTACCCCAATGAAAGATAACCTCTTGCATTCGCATATTGTTCATTTGACTTTTAATTCATTCTAATCTTTATTTGTGAGGGAGATATTTATGTGAAAGGAGAAGATTTAACTAATGACGTGTAAAGGAGGTATTCGTGACAAGAGCTCGTAGTACAAGGCAATGCATGGACTGGAGACCTATAGCATATGAAGGAGAAGAGGAGCACACCAAGACAAGGCAAGGCATTGATGACAGCTCATTGGAGCAAGGCATTAACATGATTGATGCTTTGTGAAGAAGAAGTAATTCATTTGGGAGCTCGATAGAGCTAGGCATTGATGGAACCGGTAACCTATGATGGGCTAAGAATTCTTGAAAAGAGCTCAACGGGACCAAGTATTGACCGGACAAGTGACATGTAAATCGTTGGGGCTAAGCATCGATGGGAGTGCGACAACAAAAGTCATTGAGTCCAATTTGAATTTCGTGATCCTACTTTGAACCTACTCAAGTAAATGTACGAACCTTGATTTCAACCAAGGTTAGAACCAATTCAAATTCAAGCCTGTTTGAATCAATTTTGAAGGGCTTAGATTTTAATAAATAGTTCATGAGCATAAGAGTTTATCCCTCATTTGGGATAATTTCATCCAAAATAAAATTTTGAGTATATTTATCCAAATTTATATATATAAAGATGATATTTATCTCATGACATATATATGTTTATAATTATAATATTCTACTGATGATTATTTTAGGGTTTGATTTATTGTTTTTCTAAACTGATTTTTGTTATGTGTGTGTTTTTTTTTCTTTTTCTTTTTTTTTGCTATAGAGGGACTTTTATTCATCTAATAAAGATTTTACTGCTAGGTGGAGCACATAGGAAATGGCGCCAAATCATATTTCAGACTTTGTCGTTTTACATATTAGATGAAAAAAAAATCAATAAACATTACATATATTTTTAAGAAATTACATTATACATTATTGATCTTTCCCTTTATAAGGGTCTCCTAACTCTTTCCCACTTCTAAGTTAGATATTATGACATTGTTCTACCAAGTTTTGATAATGAATCAACCTAGCTAATTGCCCTATTTGATCTTCAATTTTTTTAGAGCATTAGATTGATTATTATTTGCGTTTGTAACTAGAGAATAATATTTTTCAAGGATTCCTTCATATTCCTTTCATGATATATTTGTTTAAATTCTATGGGCGGTGCTACGGCGCTATATATCTTGGCGCAGCAACGCTTTATCTCTTAAGATCAATATTAACTTTCAATTCATCCAATTTCTTAGAAATAGCAGCAACTTGAGCAATAAAAATAGAAAAATAATCATTTTCATAAACTCAAGCCACTATCTTAAGGTTTACCCTATCAGCAGGCCACTGAAAACTATCTGTTGTCAATTCTTCAATTAATTCATAAGCATCTTCAAAAGTCTTTGACATCAATGAAGCTCCAGCTGCAGCATCAAGTATGGCATCTCCTTGTAAAAAATTTGAATTATCAACCAATTAGGTAAGACATAGTGAGGGCACTTTTTAAACACCTCCTTGAGTCTCTCCCAACTCTCATAAATAGATTCTCCATCTAACTGAGTAAAAGAAGTAATGTCATTTTTAAGCTTGGCAGTAATAGGTGGGAAATACTTTCCTAAAAATTTATGGGCCAACTCATTCCATGTGATTATCTAAGTCTAATTGCATCATCACTAATACCATTATACTTAAATGTGGCATAAATTTCTAAGAAACTTGCTAAATGTAGGTTAGGTCTTCAATGGGAGTTCGTCCGAACTGAAAATTTTGTACCATCTAAATGATTGTAGGTTTTAATTCAAAATTATTTGCTTGGATGGTGGGTCTATTTATATTTTGGTGAATTCCGTCTACTAAAGAGTTTGCAAAATCCTTAAGAATAGGGTCAGTCATTAAAAAAAAAAAATTAGTGGCTCTAATTTTAGAAGGGTTCTCTCAATTTTGGAATCAAAATTTAAATGTGCATCCCTTCTATATCTTGTAAGCATGCAATCAAAAATATGCAATCAGTAAATTAAATAAAAGAATGTAGTAGAATTAATTATATAATTAATTCAATAATATAATAAATTTTCAAATAAAATAAATTCTTCCTCGATAATGGTGCCAAAAATTTGATGGGACAGTAGAGTAATCTAAAGAATTATGAAAATAATTTAGTGCTTTATCAATCTCTAAACAATGCTTAAGTTTTCTTTAATATAAAAATTATAAAAATCTCACTTAATGTACGCAAGTATATATGTCGAATTAAGTAATATAACGATAGAGTAGATTATCAACCCCAGGAGGAAGAATGTTTACTTACAAATACTAGTACTATCTACTTCAATTACAACAATTATCCTACTCAATAAAAATAAGTTTTTGTAGATATTCAATCACTTAATTTAAAATAAAAAATAATTAAATGAAACACTGTTGGGATAAATTATTTTGGATTGACGAAATATAAATAAAATATATTTTCTAATGATTCTTTTTTATATTGATGCTATTCAGAGCATATGTATCATTGACCGCTTAGTCAAGTGTGAAGAGATAAATGATAGATTAAACTCTTCCAACCTCATTATCACTTTAAACTCTCATAGTCTGTCACCCTATAAAAATCTTAAAAGAGTAAGTAAAGCATGTGTTGTTAAAACCCCAACATGATAATTCATATATATATATTTGATATATGACAAGCACTATGTTTATGCTTACATCAGATCAATCCAATATATCTGGTTGTGTCTACTTTTTTATTCCTAGGCTCCACATTACACCTGATATTAACTACACATATGGCCTCTATGTGGATTAAATGAAGACTTGGTATATTGAAATATCATAAAATTAGCGATGAAGAGAATTCATTAGTACTCTATTTTTTATTTACACAATCAATTCAAAACTAGAGAATTTAGCGAGACATAAAGAACAAATGAAGCATATTCATTTTTATTAATTACACAAAAGAAAGAAAGTACATAAGAAAAGATATCACTCAATGGTTCAATGATCTCCTCTATACTCCTCCTTAAACTTATAAAATTGCTTCCATAAATATAAGCCAAATACTCTAATGGAATATATCTAGTACTTCTCTAAATTTTCTTAGTTGTCACCCCTAAGAAAAAATTAGAGAATTATTATAAAGACTGAAATTAAATAAATGATTGAACTCCTCTACTAATATTATAGACAAACTATTTACAAAAAAAATAAAAAAAATAAATTTTGGGTGCTTGCTGATATGGACCTGTTGTTTAATGAATCAATGTGTTGCTTCGCTGGCAGATCGTGGCCTGAACAGTTATAATTATATAGTACGGTGCTACTGACGATTAAGCACTATGATGTACATGTGGCTGTTGACCTCATTTTTGTATGAGCTCAGTAGGACCGATCCAGACCTTAGGATCTTTCCAATCCTTAGGATCAATCTTAACCCTAGGATCAATCTGATCTTAGATCAATCTAAACTTTAAGATCAATCCAAATTCAAATCAATCCTGACCCCAGATCAATACAATTTAAGACAAATCTAGATTCTAGGATTCTCCTAGACTTCAGACCCTAGGATCTATTCTAGACCCTAGGATTCTACCTGACTCTATATCATATGATCCTCTTAGATCCTAGGATTATCCTAGATCTATCTAGAGCTTAGGATTCCTCTAGATCCTAAGACTATTCTAGATCTCAGGCCTTAGAACTTCCAGACCCTAGGATCTTCCTAGAATCCAGACTTTAGGTTCTATTCTAGATCCTAAGAACCTGCTAGATCTCAGACCTTAAGATTTCCCTAGGACTGCTAGATTCTAGGATCTTCCCAGATTCCAGTCCCTAGGATCTATTTTAGACCCTAGGATTCCCTTAAGCTGATTTGGACCCTAGGACCTATTCTAAACCCTAGGATTCTTCTAGATCAATCCAAATTTCAATTCAATCTAAACTTAATTCAAACCATATCATTCAAGCTCAAAATCCAATTCAAAACCAGATTTCCAGATTCAAATCCAAGGCTAAAGGTCTAAGTCCTGAAAGCCTTTTCCAGTTAATCTTTGAACATTTCAAAACCCTATCAAATGACCTTTGATTCAAGATCTGTCAGTTCCACACTGATGTGATATGTCTCTAGAAGCAACCCTCCAAATTTGAGCTCATTCTGAGATCTCTAACCCCAGAAACTGAATTAAAATCCAAAGGCTGTAAAACCTTCAAATATTTATAGTCTACGCCACTGGACCTACCACCCAGTGGATTTTGACCCTGGAGCTTTCTCCAAAGCCTCCAATCACCTCCAGACCTTTGATTATGACCCATTAAGTAATAAACTGCATTTTGTTGGACTCAATTTGACCCCTAGTTGACCAGGGGTCAAAATGACTAAAATACCCCTATAGGGTGTGAATAGTCACTTTGATCAAATGACCTCCAAACCAAATGAAGTCACTTCCAGCAAGTTTCAAATGTCAAACCAAACCCATTGAACCCAGAACCAGCCCCTGGGTCAACCTGGTTGACCAAGTCAACCTAGTTGACCTAGAAGGCCCCTTCAGGGTCAAAACAGGTCATTTTGACCAAATGACCTCCCCAGACCTTGGGACCACCTCCATTGGTCTCCAAATGTCATTTCAAATCTGTTGAACCCATTTCCAGACCCTGGACCCACCTGGTTGACCAAGTCAACCAGGGTTGACCTAAAAGGCCCATTAAGGGCCCAAATAGGTCATTTTGACCAAATAACCTTTCCAGACTTTGAGACCACCACCGGCAGACTCAGAATGTCATTCTGAACCGGTTGGACCCAATCCCTGACCCTGGGTCAACCTGGTTGACCAAGTCAACATAGTTGACCCATTAGGCCCATTAAGGGCTTAAACAGGTCATTTGACCTAGATGACCCATTTAAACCCTGAAACCACCTCCATTAGACCCCATTCATCATTTCAAACCATTCCAGTTCAAACCCTAACCCTGGGTCAACTTGGTTGACCAAGTCAACTCAGTTGACCCATTAAGCCCATTAAGGTTTCAAATATGTCATTTGACCCAGATGCCCATTCTAATCCTTCAAAATACCTTCACTAGACTCCATATATCCAATCAAACCTGTCAAGCCCATTCCTAGACCCTGGGTCAACCTGGTTGACCAAGTCAACCCAGTTGACCCATTAGGCCCATTAAGGGCCTAAATAGGTCATTTTAATCCAAATGACCTTTTGAATCCTTATCAAGCTTTCAAATCATTCCAATTAATGCCTTAAATCTTTCCAAATGCACCATGAGCCAAGTCATGGTCATTTTGACCAAGTCAACATATTTAAACTTGGTCAAACTACCTTAAAACCCTTTCTATTCCTTCAAATTTCAATCCTTAAGTCTCAAACTCTCTTCAACTTGTCATTCCAGTAGCTTAATACTTCCCTTAGTCCACCTCAGCAGTACCCTTGACTGTTTGACCAGTCAATATGGTCAACAAGTCAAGTGAATGGATTGAATGTGGTCAAAACACCTCTTGAAATTAATCTATTCCATTTAAACCCTTCTAACCCATCACTCCAGCTCTCAAACCTCCCTCTCATGCCACCTAAGCTGCCATGTGGCATGGGGACCAGTCAAATGGTCAAACCAAGGGTTCAAATGGGTCAAAGATGGTCAAAACCCATCTTAAGCCTAATCCCCTTTTCCCTAAACCTTTCCAGCTGCTTGAAACCACTCTAGAAGTTTCCTAGAACCTCTCCTAGCCCTTGGATCAAGATCCAACAGCTTATATCATCCCCACATGCTTATATGAGGACAAGGACACCTTTCCACCTAGGATGTCCTTGTGTCCTTTGATGCTTCTGCTCCCACCTACCCCCTAGCCACTTGTCATCCATCTAGGCATCCCTAGGCTCAATCCCAGCCATTGATTCAATTTTGAATGGATTGAATAGGGCAAAATGAGGAAATGAGCATTCATTCTATTCCACACATTCTCTCACTCTTCAAGCCTCTCTAAACCCAGCCCCCAGGTTCCTTGAGCTCCCCAGAGACTCCCTTATACTTCCCGACCAAAACTCCACCGTCAAACCTCATCGGCGGCAGCTCTCCGGCGAACTCAAACTCAATCCGTCCAAGCCTTCATTCACTTGATCTAAAGCGGATTCGATCGCGACTCCAACAGAGGATTTATACGAGGACAAACCACAAATTCAGAGAAACTAATCCCCCTTCAAATCCCTCGGTAAATCTTCCTAAAACTCTAGCCCTAGGTCACTTTTTTTAGATTTAATTAACTTTTTATCAAGTTCATTTTAAGCTAAACTAAATAACCCACATGATTTCTGTTCACTTAGGGTAGCTATGTTTAAAATTTCATTAAGATTGGTCCATCGGATCAAGAGAACAAGACGAAAAACCCATTCTAGGGTTCATTCGTAATGTTCTGTAACTGGGCGCATTTTGGACCGTTGATTTCATGATCAACGGTCTCGATCAAGCCTTCTCGCGGTCCATCCAACCGCGGATCCGTGGCTGAAGGAGCTTATCTCCGTTCAGCTCCATCTGCGCCGTTCATTTCATAACACGGGGGATCGGATGGCGATGAGAGCTTGCTGACGCGGATAAGTAAACCGCGTCCGCGGTTAATGATCCCGCAATCATTGTTGGCGGCGCAATGATTGCGCCGCCAACCAATGATTGACCGCGGTTCTGCCTCCGCCAATCGAAAGCGGCCACGTGGCTCCCGCGGTTTGAAACGGCCAATCAGAGCCCGCCACGTGGTCAGGCTTTTTTTTTTTTAATTATTCGTTTTAATTTTAATTTTCTTTTAAATAAATATTAAATAATAATATATTATATATTAAAATATAATATATATTAAAATTTATTTCAAAAATTAAATAATTTTAATTTAGAATTATTATTAGTTTAAATTTTATAATTATATTTTTAAATTACATTAATATTAATTATTAATTATTACAAACTAATAATTAACATTTAAATATTAAATATTTTATTTAAATATTTATCATTAAATATTAATTAATTTAAATAATGTACAACTTTAATTAATAATTAATATTAAATACTTTCTAATATTATTTAATATTAAATGGTTTTAAAATATTAATTAATGTTAAATTATTTAATATTTAATTAATATTAAATAGTTTATTATTTTAATTAATATTAAATGATATTAAAATTTTATTAATATATATAAATTATTTAATATTTTCATTAAATATTTTATAATTTTTTTTTATAACTTTTAATATTGTAATTAACATTAAATAAGTTATAAAGTTTAAATATTATTTAAAATGTCTTAAAAGTTTAAAATAATTTTAAATATTTAAATATCATTTAATATTTTAATTAAATAGTTAAATAATTAATTAATGCTTAATTAATCTTAAACTTAATATTAATCTTAAAATATCTGAAAATTTAAATAATATTTAATTGAAATTATTTAATATTATTTAAATAAGTAATAATATTTTAATACTTTAATAATTAATTAACATTCAGTGATTTAATTAATTAATATCCAATAATTAAGTAATTAGTCTTAAATTATTCTAATTTTGAAATTAAATTAATTCAAATTATATCTTATATTTTAATTAACTAAATGTTTAATTATTAATTAATATTTAACTAATGAATAATAATTTAAATATATATATATTTTTTTAATTAGTATATTTATATATACAAATAATTTTAAAATTACAGAAAATTCTTAAGTTTAAATTAACTAAATTTTAAATTATTTTTAGCCTTTAATTAATTTAAAATTATTTAAAAATCCCTTTTAATTGGTTTAAATTTCAAAAATTCATAAGAAATTCATTTTAAATCAGAAAAATTAATATGATATATCAAAATTCTCAGAAAATTAAACACTTTAATTTGAAATCAAATTCAGAGATCAAAACTTGACTAATTTTAACTTATTTTAATTACTTAATTATTTTAATATTTAATTAATATCTAATTAAATATTAAGCCAATTATTTTGAAAATTAAGAAACTTATTTTCAAATGATCTTAGTAGATCAGTAGGTCTCTCAATTAGATATTAACATCACTCTAATCATATCTTAAGTATTTTTAATTTAAAACCTATATCTATATATAATTCTATGAATAAATTAAGTGTATTTTGAAATTATTTTGAAATATATACATAAATACTTAAATATTTTTAGGTTGAGAGATCTACTTTGGAACTTTAAACATAGATTAGCATATTTGAATAAGAAATCTTGTGGGAGTGTTAGTGAATGATTATGCTCTAATCATTCACTAATCTAATTATTATTCACATTTAATTAAGTATTAATTTATGCATGTTTAAGGACATACACACACCACTTAGTTTAAGGTTCTCTTAGACATAGGATTGATTGTGTTTATGTGTGTATTTATCATGCATATGCTATATTGAGGGTTAGTAAAACCTTAATTTGAACCCAATTAACCTAGTGTCATTAAGGACAACAATTAAGGACTCATCTAGAAAACTTAGAAAAATTCTAATAATTAGGATTCAATTCCAATTGATTTGAAACTCAAACCATTTGAACATAGTGACACCCCCAGTCCATAGGAATTTCCCCACTGACTTTTGAAATCATTAAGCCCCTTAACCAATTTAATCAAAATTAAAACCTTAATTAAGCCTTAAAACCTTCCAAAAATTATAATAAATCAAATTTAAATCCAAAAAATACAATTAACCCCTCAAACTGACCAGAATTGAACCCTTAATCAATGAAAAATAAAATCCCCTTGACTTGACTTCAAAATTGAGTTTAATTTAAGTTTAATTTAAATTCAATATTTAATTAAATTAATTAATTAAAAATAATTAAAAATTCCAGAAAATTTCCAAACACTTGAAAATCACTCCTTAGGTCATTCCTGACCTTTGGAGTTGATTTCAAGGAGTTTGGAGATCATTTGGATTCAAACCACAAAAATGGCTTTAATTAAACAATTTTAATAATTCATTAAATAGTCAAAACTTCAAAAATTCATAACTAATTCAAATGAACTCCAAATTGAGCAAACTCAAAGGCATACAACTCATCTTAAGGTCTAATATTTATTAAAAATGTTAAGTTTCCAGAAATCAAACAAATTTGAAAAAGTCAACTTTTGGTCAAATTTAGTTCAAATTCAAGTCAAAACTTCAAACTTTCATAATAAAATGTAGAAAAATCCAATTTCAGTGTACTTACTGTCTAACTGATCGCATTAAGGTCTAGTATTTTAATAAAATATTGAATTTCCAGAAAACACTTTAAATCAAAAAGTCAAATTTTGACCCTTTAATTAAATCATTAAAATAATCCAAAAAATATCAAAATTCAATAAATCATTAAAAATTCCAGAAAACATCAAATCAACATTAAAACCAGCAACCAACTAATTCTAATTAAAATTTAATCAACTTTCAAACCTTAATCAAACTCAAATCACTTAATTATATCGGGTACCACTGGGTAACCCAGGCTTACGAGGCTATTAAATTAGCCCCAAGGAAGGTGAAATAAACTTCACGGCCTCGGTGTGAAACAAAGGTGATATCCAACAAACAATTAAAATCAATTTTAAAATCAATTTCAAGTCATTAATATTTAAATTCAAATTAAATCTTCCCTTAAGCCTTCAACCAACTAGAACTTTAAACAACTTCAATCAAATCATCCTATTTAGGACACATCAAAGCCACACAGCCTACCTCACACACTTTAGATGGTTTGCTAGGACAACCAACTCTAGTCTTAGGCTAGGCCGGTGTTTACTTTTCTGCTGTGTGCCGGGTTTTCGAGCTTTTACTGCATGCTGTTTGCTAGTAGTATAATTGATGTGATTGTTTATTTATTTAATGCACTCTGTGATGTGATTGATTGTACGATTAGATCTACCCCTAGGCTAGGAACGATTTGTACTAATTCAATCTTATGCAGGTGGCCATGCTCATACAGGGCATAAATTAAAGGGGGCAAAATTATAATTATCAAATTGCACAGGTGCTCCAGAGAACTGCTAAGACCCCCTTTAAAATTAAAAGAGCATGGCCAAGCGTGGCTGGTTTGAGCATTTAAATTTCAAATATATTAACTGCTTGGGATGTAAATATAACTGTTGATTATTAGGATAACCCTGCAGGTTGTTGAGTCTAGAATTTTAATTTCAATTGATGTAATTTGATTCAAATTGAGTTGTAAACTATTTAAAATGCTTTGAGATTGAGATGTTTGCACATCCAATTTGGAATCCAAAGAGGAAGGAACATCCCTTAGGGAGAGTTCCTATCCATTTGGATATTCAAATTAGGATGAATTTCAAATATCCAAAGAGAAAAGATAACACCCCTATTCAGGGAGAGTTTCTTTTCATTTGGATATCCAGACCCGACGATCCAAGGAGTTCTAAGGAAATGAAGAAGTGAAGAACGAGAAGAATCTCAAATCTCAAAGTCACTTGAGTCTTAGGAGTAGAATCCGGGTTGTAGTCAGTGGTACCCGGCCACCTTACTTTACTGCAGACCCTGGGTTGTATTATTAAGGGCACTTGCCTATGGACTTTCAGTTTGAGCATTTATTTAATTAATTTAACTATTTAATTGATTTGATTGATGTGTTGATTGCGATTAAGGACCCACATGTTTTTAGTAGTTTATTTGGCGCTATTGCATGTCGATTTTGATTTAGCCTGGAACCCGATCGGAGGCTCGTGAGGGTACGGTCATTAACTTCTTCTACTTAAACAAAACTTAAAATTTTTAAGCTCAGATAGAAACTCTAACGCTTTTAAGAAGTAAGCCCGGACTCGCCGGGAGTTTTTCATGCATACATATTGATTTTTCTCATCCGTGTTAGGCACCTCCCCGCCTGCGGGTTTTGGCAGACCACCTGACCTATTAGGGTGCAGTTCTGTCCAAGGGGATGTTGTGCAATCTCTAGGATAAAACTTATTTTTAAGCCTATTTTAAAACTGCTTCATATTGATTTAAGCATCTCATCGAGTCAACTAGCATGCATTGCATTAGATACAAATTAAAAATCGAGTCTAAATCTTAATTGCATTTCTAGCTTAAGCATTTAACCCAAAATATGTTAAGGGGTCAATTAGGATCTGCTCTAGATGTCGACCCTAACTCTTTAAACCAATCTTAATCAATGTCCCTAACCACTCTACATTTAAAGACTTTGACTCATGGTTTTAAAGCGTTTAGGTGGTTTAGCTGGCTCCCCAATCCAGGCCGGGGTAAGTCCAGGATTACATTTGCATTAGCTAGGTTCTGGGTCACTGATTCTCAGTACCCATTTTAGACTTAGGTTCTGAGGCAAATGTTCAATCTTATGACCTCAATCTTCCGGGAATCTAATTCCCACTTTCTAATAAAATTGATCACTTAAACATTAAATATCTTTCAATCTAATTCAAGCCCAACACTTAGGATAGGTTGGGGTGTTTCTGAAGCAATTCAGAATCTCAAAACACCTCCTACTCTTCTTCCTTTGACTCCAGAAATAACTGCTCAAATTTGATCCAATCCCATTTGAAAATTCAAGTCCTTAACCTTCTTTGATATCAATCTTTGAAATCTTAAAGAAAATTCGTATCGCTATTTTAATCGAGAGTATTCGTAGGAAATTTTTGGTTTCCTACGATGTAATTAACTACGAGGGCTTGCGCTCGTAGGAGATTTAGAAACCCAGACCAGATTTTCAAAATCAAGTTTTCAAAACCCTGAATTAACTTTCTTTGGGAAAATCAAACTCGACGATCATTATTGTCATTTTCAAACTATCAATAGTGATTGATAACTTCTTTCTACTGAAGGATATATCAATTACTATCGTAGACTTGATTGTGAGATCAATGATCTTCTTATCCAAATTATTGTAGTTAAATATCTGATTGAATACTCATTTTGACCCTTTGGGGTCATATGTAGTTCTTTCTTAAATTTGACTACGATAATTAGGATAAATCAAGATTTATAATCTGAACCTATTAGGGAACGATATGTTCAGCTTTCGAGGTGATATATCATTCATAATAAGTGTCATGGATGGACTAAATACATTTTTTTTTTGTTTGATTAAAAAATATATTGTTTTGAAAAGTGTTTAATTTTCTTTGGGAAAGTTAAATTTCTGAAATTTAAATTTTATAATCGAACACTTATTATGAATGATATATCACCTCGGAAGGTGAACATATCGTTCCCTAATAGGTTCAGATTATAAATCTTGATTTATCCTGATTATCGTAGTCAAACTCAAGGGGAAACAACATATGATCTCAAAAGATCAAAATGATGTTAACTCCAATGTTTAACTATAATAATCTAGTAAAAAGATCATTAATTTCATAATCAAGATCGCGAGTACGATATATCTTTCCAAGGAAAGAGGATATCGTCTATTATCGATCATTTGAAAATGACGATAATGATCGTTGTCTTTTGAATTTCCCAAAGATAATTAATTAAAAGTTTTGAAAAAGCTTGATTTTGAAAATCTGGTCTGGGTTTCTAAATCTCCTACGAGCGCAAGCCCTCGTAGTTAATTACATCGTAGGAAACCAGAAAATTTCCTACGAAAACTCTCGATTAAAATAGCGATACAAATTTTATTTAAGAATTCAAAGATTGATATCAAAGAAGGTTAAGGACTTGAATTTTCAAATGGGATTGGATCAAATTTGAACAGTTCTTTCTGGAGGTCAAAGGATGAGAAGTAGGAGGTGTTTGAGATTCTGAAATAATTCAGAGACACCTCAAACTATCCTAAGTGTTGGGCTCGAATTTGATGGAAAGAGATTTAAGTTTGAATGATTGATTTTATTAGAAAATTGGGACTTATATTTTCGATCACCAGATCAGGAGAATGCCCAGGAAGTGAGGGTGGAGACTAACCTACCAAGTGGGTATGACGTCCCCGGTCAAGATCCCATGGTTTTCCATCGTCCCGGGTTCGTCGGTATCCTTAGCCTACTTAGTCGAGTGCCGACCAGAGGATCCTTGTTAGCAACCATGGGTTACCTCATTCAAGGGGACCTCGTAGGCCAAGGGGATGGGGACCTAATGGAGGTGGTTTCAGGGTTTAAATGGGTCATCTAGGTCAAATGACCTGTTTAAGCCCTTAATGGGCCTAATGGGTCAACTATGTTGACTTGGTCAACCAGGTTGACCCAGGGTCAGGGATTGGGTCCAACCGGTTCAGAATGACATTCTGAGTCTGCCGGTGGTGGTCTCAAAGTCTGGAAAGGTTATTTGGTCAAAATGACCTATTTGGGCCCTTAATGGGCCTTTTAGGTCAACCCTGGTTGACTTGGTCAACCAGGTGGGTCCAGGGTCTGGAAATGGGTTCAACAGATTTGAAATGACATTTGGAGACCAATGGAGGTGGTCCCAAGGTCTGGGGAGGTCATTTGGTCAAAATGACCTGTTTTGACCCTGAAGGGGCCTTCTAGGTCAACTAGGTTGACTTGGTCAACCAGGTTGATGGTTCTGGGTTCAATGGGTTTGGTTTGACATTTGAAACTTGCTGGAAGTGACTTCATTTGGTTTGGAGGTCATTTGATCAAAGTGACTATTCACACCCTATAGGGGTATTTTAGTCATTTTGACCCCTGGTCAACTAGGGGTCAAATTGAGTCCAACAAAATGCAGTTTATTACTTAATGGGTCATAATCAAAGGTCTGGAGGTGATTGGAGGCTTTGGAGAAAGCTCCAGGGTCAAAATCCACTGGGTGGTAGGTCCAGTGGCGTAGACTGTAAATATTTGAAGGTTTTACAGCCTTTGGATTTTAATTCAGTTTCTGGGGTTAGAGATCTCAGAATGAGCTCAAATTTGGAGGGTTGCTTCTAGAGACATATCACATCAGTGTGGAACTGACAGATCTTGAATCAAATGTCATTTGATAGGGTTTTGAAATGTTCAAAGATTAACTGGAAAAGGCTTTCAGGACTTAGACCTTTAGCCTTGGATTTGAATCTGGAAATCTGGTTTTGAATTGGATTTTGAGCTTGAATGATATGGTTTGAATTAAGTTTAGATTGAATTGAAATTTGGATTGATCTAGAAGAATCCTAGGGTTTAGAATAGGTCCTAGGGTCCAAATCAGCTTAAGGGAATCCTAGGGTCTAAAATAGATCCTAGGGACTGGAATCTGGGAAGATCCTAGAATCTAGCAGTCCTAGGGAAATCTTAAGGTCTGAGATCTAGCAGGTTCTTAGGATCTAGAATAGAACCTAAAGTCTGGATTCTAGGAAGATCCTAGGGTCTGGAAGTTCTAAGGCCTGAGATCTAGAATAGTCTTAGGATCTAGAGGAATCCTAAGCTCTAGATAGATCTAGGATAATCCTAGGATCTAAGAGGATCATATGATATAGAGTCAGGTAGAATCCTAGGGTCTAGAATAGATCCTAGGGTCTGAAGTCTAGGAGAATCCTAGAATCTAGATTTGTCTTAAATTGTATTGATCTGGGGTCAGGATTGATTTGAATTTGGATTGATCTTAAAGTTTAGATTGATCTAAGATCAGATTGATCCTAGGGTTAAGATTGATCCTAAGGATTGGAAAGATCCTAAGGTCTGGATCGGTCCTACTGAGCTCATACAAAAATGAGGTCAACAAATGGACCCCCAATATGTGTAATAGAATGTAGTTCTATTGCACATATTGGTGTTGACCGAATAGAATGGTCAAGTCTGGGGTTTTGATCCTAAAGGCAAGAGAAATCTATCCCTAGGGAATCAGAGTTTGAATAGATACTAGGGTAGTGCTAGAAAAAGCATATTCTACCACTAGTGGGTCTGGTCCTGAGGGTAGGAGAATCCTAACCTTAAGGGTAGAGGAACCTAGGTGATCTTATAGGAAGGAAGAACTCCTAACTATAAAGGATTGAATCTAGATTTGATTCTAAGGGAAAGAAAATCCTAACCTTAGAAGATTGAATTTGAAATAAATCTAAGGGAAGGAGATCCTAAACTTAGAAGTTTGAATTTGAAATGATACTAGGGTAGTGCTGAGGTAGCGTACTCTACCACTAGTAGATCTAATCCTAAAGGAAGGGAAGTCCTACCCTAAAGGAAAAGAAGGTCTGGATGATCATATAGAAAGGAAGAACTTCTAACTATAGAGGATCAAGTCTAGATTTGATTCTAAGGGAAAGGAAATCCTGACCTTAGAAAGTTAAAATTGAAATGATACTAGGGTAGTGCTGGGGACAGCGTACTCTACCACTAGTAGATCTAGTCCTAAGGGAAGAAACATCTAACCCTAAAGAAGAGACAGCTTGATTGAGATTGATTCCAGGACGGTGCCATAGAGGACTTATTCCATCACCAGGAAGTCTAATCCCAAGGGAAGGAAGGATAACCTACCTTAAGGAAGATAGAACTGGATTTTGAAATTAAACAAAGGACGGTGCCATAGAGGACTTATTCCATCACTGGGGAGTCTAATCTTAAAGGAAGGAGAAAAGCCTAACCTTGAAGAGAAGAGAGTTTGATTTTGGAAATTGAAATTGAATCCAGGACGGGGCCACAAGGGACTTATTCCATCACTGATAGATCTAATCCTAAGGAAAAAAAGCACGATGACTCACGTCTAACCTTAAGGAAAAGACAACTGGAAGATCCTGTGAGAAGGAAGTATTGCTTCACACAGAATCAGATCTGGATTTTGAATTTGAATTGCATGTGTTCAACTATAACAAAATATTGTAGAAGACACATAGCAACGACGATTGAAGTTGATTTGAAAGATTTTCCTTGACTTTTGAAACTCAAAAATGTTGAGTTTTATTTTCAACATAATGGTTAACAAAAGTTAAGGGAAAATCTAGAGACCTGGTTTGACTCTTTCACCATACTGACTAGCTTAGGGTGAAATGTCAAAATCCAGGTTGACTAAAGAAATTTTGAATCTGAGTTTTGAGATTGAGGAATTTTTTTTTTGTAAAATGTGAAACTTAGCATGCTGTGATTTATTCGCATGCGAGTTTGCAACATATGCAAAAAGATTTTGACAAGCTTGGCTTGACTCTTTTGCTCTACCAATGAACTTGGAGGCAAAATGTCAAAACCAGACTTGGAGGGAGGTTTCCTACACTCACCTCTCTTTTCACATGTCTTAATTGAGTTGACCACACTCACCCAAGGGAGAAATGGGAGAGGGACCAACGGAAGAAAGGTAGTCAAAACTACCGATGCAATAAAATTCGTACCGCTATTAAAGATGGAGAGAGAGATTTTCCCCAGCGGAGTCGCCATTTTTCAAGTCATTAATATTTAAATTCAAATTAAATCTTCCCTTAAGCCTTCAACCAACTAGAACTTTAAACAACTTCAATCAAATCATCCTATTTAGGACACATCAAAGCCACACAGCCTACCTCACACACTTTAGATGGTTTGCTAGGACAACCAACTCTAGTCTTAGGCTAGGCCGGTGTTTACTTTTCTGCTGTGTGCCGGGTTTTCGAGCTTTTACTGCATGCTGTTTGCTAGTAGTATAATTGATGTGATTGTTTATTTATTTAATGCACTCTGTGATGTGATTGATTGTACGATTAGATCTACCCCTAGGCTAGGAACGATTTGTACTAATTCAATCTTATGCAGGTGGCCATGCTCATACAGGGCATAAATTAAAGGGGGCAAAATTATAATTATCAAATTGCACAGGTGCTCCAGAGAACTGCTAAGACCCCCTTTAAAATTAAAAGAGCATGGCCAAGCGTGGCTGGTTTGAGCATTTAAATTTCAAATATATTAACTGCTTGGGATGTAAATATAACTGTTGATTATTAGGATAACCCTGCAGGTTGTTGAGTCTAGAATTTTAATTTCAATTGATGTAATTTGATTCAAATTGAGTTGTAAACTATTTAAAATGCTTTGAGATTGAGATGTTTGCACATCCAATTTGGAATCCAAAGAGGAAGGAACATCCCTTAGGGAGAGTTCCTATCCATTTGGATATTCAAATTAGGATGAATTTCAAATATCCAAAGAGAAAAGATAACACCCCTATTCAGGGAGAGTTTCTTTTCATTTGGATATCCAGACCCGACGATCCAAGGAGTTCTAAGGAAATGAAGAAGTGAAGAACGAGAAGAATCTCAAATCTCAAAGTCACTTGAGTCTTAGGAGTAGAATCCGGGTTGTAGTCAGTGGTACCCGGCCACCTTACTTTACTGCAGACCCTGGGTTGTATTATTAAGGGCACTTGCCTATGGACTTTCAGTTTGAGCATTTATTTAATTAATTTAACTATTTAATTGATTTGATTGATGTGTTGATTGCGATTAAGGACCCACATGTTTTTAGTAGTTTATTTGGCGCTATTGCATGTCGATTTTGATTTAGCCTGGAACCCGATCGGAGGCTCGTGAGGGTACGGTCATTAACTTCTTATACTTAAACAAAACTTAAAATTTTTAAGCTCAGATAGAAACTCTAACGCTTTTAAGAAGTAAGCCCGGACTCGCCGGGAGTTTTTCATGCATACATATTAATTTTTCTCATCCGTGTTAGGCACCTCCCCGCCTGCGGGTTTTGGCAGACCACCTGACCTATTAGGGTGCAGTTCTGTCCAAGGGGATGTTGTGCAATCTCTAGGATAAAACTTATTTTTAAGCCTATTTTAAAACTGCTTCATATTGATTTAAGCATCTCATCGAGTCAACTAGCATGCATTGCATTAGATACAAATTAAAAATCGAGTCTAAATCTTAATTGCATTTTATTTAGACATTTAACCCAACATATGTTAAGGGGTCAATTAGGATTTGCTCTAGATGTCGACCCCAATTCTTTAAACCAATCTTAATCAACATCCCCTAACCATTCTACATTTAAAAGACTCTGACTCATGGTTTTAAAAGCGTTTAGGTGGTTTAGCTGGCTCCCCAATCCAGGCCGGGGTAAGTCCAGATTACATTGCATTAACTAGGATTCGGGTCACTGATTTTCAGTACCCATTTTTAGACTTAGGTTCTGAGGCATATCTTTAATCTTAAGACCTCAATCTTCCGGGAATCTAATTCCCACTTTCTAATAAAATAGATCATTCAAACTAAATATCCCTTTCAATCAAATTCAAGCCCAACACTTAGAATAGTTTGGGGTGTTTCTGAAGCAATTCAGAATTTCAAAACACCTCCTACTCTTCTTCCTTTGACTCCAGAAAGAACTGTTCAAATTTGACCCAATCCCATTTGAAAATTCAAGTCCTTAACCTTCTTTGATATCAATCTTTGAATTCTTAAATAAAATTCGTATCGCTATTTTAATCGAGAGTTTTCGTAGGAAATTTTCTGGTTTCCTACGATGTAATTAACTACGAGGGCTTGCGCTCGTAGGAGATTTAGAAACCCAGACCAGATTTTAAAATCAAGTTTTCAAAACCTTCAATTGATTATCTTTGGGAAATTCAAACCTGACGATCATTATCGTCATATTCAAACCATCGATAGTGATTGGTATCTTCTTTCTTCGGATAGATATATCAATTACAATCGTAACTTTGATTATGAAATTAATGATCTTTTATCTTGATTATTATAATCAAACAATGGATTAAATATTATTTTGATTCTTGGGGATCAAATATTATTTCTCCTTGAGTTTGATTACGATAATTAGATAAATCTAAAGATTTGTAATCTGAACCTATTAGGGAACGATGTGTTCACCTTTCGAGGTTATATATCATTCATAATAAGTGTTCGATTTCAAATATTCAAATTCCAGAAATTTAACTTTCCCAAAGAAAATTAAACACTCTTTCAAAAAACCATATATTTTTCAATCACAACAAAAAATGGCGACTCCGCTGGGGAAAATCTCTCTCTCCATCTTTAATAGCGGTACGAATTTTATTGCATCGGTAGTTTTGACTACCTTTCTTCCGTTGGTCCCTCTACCCATTTCTTCCTTGGGGGAGTGTGGCCAACTCAATTAAGACATATGAAAAGAGAGGTGAGTGTAGGAAATCTCTCTCAAAGTCTGGCTTTGACATTTTGCCTCCGAGTTCATTGGTAGAGCGAAAGAGTCAAGCTGAGCTTTTCAAAGTCTTTCTGTACATGTTGTAAACTTGCATGCAAATAAATCATAGCGTGCTAAGTTTCACGATTTACAGAAGATTTCTCTAACTTCAAAGTCATAATTTCAAATGTCTAGCAAAATTCCATTGTTTTCAAATCTCAATCAATTCCTATATCTTATCATTACATATAGGACTGTAATTCCTATAATTCAATATGTGTGATAGGATATAGATTCCTCTTCCAAATTTTAACCCAAAGTTTGAAATTTTCTGGTTAATCTAACCTTTGACATTTCAATCCCGAATCATTAGTCGGAATGAAAGAGTCAGGTTAGCTTATAACATTCCCCCTATTTTTGCAAACCGTTATGTTGAATATACGTTCAACACTTCGAGTTTCAAAATAAGGGGGGGGTGCTGCCGGAAATTCAAATTTTCAGAAAATATCTGTTCAATTCTCTTCAAGTTTTAATCATCACGTGTCGAATGTTCTTCTACAATACTTCTTGTAGATGAACATCGATAATTCAAATTCAACATTTAGTTTCAATATCTTTCAAATTTTTGAACTCTGACATTTTATCCTTGATAAGATATAAAGAGTCGAGTTCCTTCCTGTAAAATCTTCCCTAATGTTTGTAAACTGTCTTGTTGAATGTAAATTCAACACCTCAAGTTTCAAAAAATAAGGGGAGATGCTGCCGGATTTTTGAGTCGTTCAAATTCCCTTTCAATTCAAAATCAATTTTCACTGTCGCATGTACTACTACAACATTCTCTTGTAGTATAACATGTACTATCTCCAGATTCAAATTTAATCATCTAGTCTTTTCATCAAGTCAAACCTCTGACATCTTATCCCTAGCCTGATCAGTGGGATATGAGAGTCGAGTCAAAACTCCTTGACTTTCTTTGATATTTTGTTAACTATCAAGTTGAAATCAAATCCGACTTAATGATTTCAAATAGTCAAAGAAAATCTTTCAATTTTCAGAATTTCAAACCCCTGTCAAACTCTTTCAAATCAAATCCAGACCATCGTTGTTATACGTTCTCTACAACATTCTCTTGTAGTTGAACATATACAATAAAAATTCAAATTTTCTTCAAGTCAAAATTGATATCTATACTTTATCACTACATATCGGATTATAATTCCTATAATTCGATTTATGTGATAAAATATAGAAAATTTCTTGTCAAAATTCAATTTCAAAAGTTTGATTCAAATCTTCTCTTTCAAATTTCAGACAATCAAATCTCTTGCAATGACTGGGAAACTTCTGTTCTCTGTTGACCGAGACCTCCAAGTCGAAGAGTTAATTCATAACAGTGCGATTCAGTTTGGGATGGGTTTCAAGACTCTGAAACTGTCTGTTAATGGTGGAACAATCATCAATCTCGCTGCTGAGGGCGAGAATGGTCCAGTAGTGGAACTAACTGTGGGAGCTACGAGTGACCTTCCCCCAGTGTTGGAACTGGCAGCAGGTGCTACCCTTACACCTTCTGCACCCTCAGTCCAGAGTGAGGACAAGAAAATTGAAGTAAAGTCTACTGTTGAAAAAGGATCTTCTAGTTCTGCAGCACTGTTTGGCACTAAGAGTGCTAGGAAGAACTACCTGAGAAGGATAAGGAAGAAAATTACAAAGTCAAGGAAGATAGCTGAACAGAAAGCCTTGAGTTTAGTTGAGCCTGAGGCTGCTGAGGAGCTGCCTATCCCTGCCTCTTCTCCACTCCTGAAAGGGAGTCATTTTCACCCCCTCGCAGCTGCTGCAGGGGAGGAGAGAGTCACGTGGATTGCTAGCTCTCCACCTAGCCCGGTCGACTACACTGTTAAGAGAACCACCAAGGAGAAGAACACTTTGAGAACTAGGATGTTAAGGAACATCATTCATACCTGTGCTGCTGAGACAGGTCAGACCAAAGAACAATATGTAAGACACCTGAAGGGGGTGATCTCACATAAACTTGAAAAAGAAGTTCTGAAAGAAGAAAAATATGAAGCAAGAAACCTGACTCCTCAGCCAGTGAGGAGAAACAAAAAGTTCGTTAAACAACCAGTTGCCTCAGTGTTAGTAGATGGATATCATTGGGTGCCTCGTCTCCCAACTGCCAAAACTGAGGAGATAGTTTTAACTGGGTCTGGTAGGAGTCACCCTCTCAGTGGTAGACCTCCAGTTCCCCCTTCAAGACTCTCAAAGTTGGCCCCTGTGATAGCCAAATCAAAAGAGATCGTCAAAGACTTACAACCAGTTGATGTTAAGGGCAAGAGGCCCATACTTTTGGATGAACCTTATGTGCCAATGAAGATAAGCAGAACTGTTGGGATTCAGATTAGAGAGACACCAGTTCAGTCATCAGCTCAGTTACCAGTCCAGTCACCTGTTAAGGTCCCCCGACTCTTTATTCAGGGATGTGAGGATTCTCCTCAGATTGATGTTGGAGTTCCTACAAGTCAAACTCCTTCGTCACCTGTTAAGTTAGATATCCCTCACCCTATTGAGGATGTCACCCTCATGACTACCGACCCCGGGACAGTCGGAGGGGAGGGGACAGAACTTGAGGATGATCAAGAAATGTTGGATCAGTTAGTGGCAGAACCTACTGCTGATGACTTGAAAATTCAAGAGGTCCTCACCCAGTTCGGAGATGAGGAATTTGAAGAGATGATTAACTATAAAGGGTACCTACCAATCGATCTCGAGTCAATCGAGGGTAGACCGGTCGATGAGGTGGTACAAGAAATAAGGGATATACTCAAAAACAAGGCAATTGAAGCCTTTGATCCAGAAGCAGATGATCTGATGGAAGAAGATTCAGCTGGGAACATTTGTATGGTTGAGACCAGAGCATCAAATAAAGATGCTGAGCCTTCAAGACACCGATCTGGTAAAGAAGAAGCCTCTGCAGCAGTAGATTCAGACTCTGATGGATCAATTAAATTGAATGAGAAAGATGAATACATTAAGAGTCTGGAGAGCAAAATTGAACAGATGATGCTCAGAATGGAACAAATGCAAAATCAGATGATCAAGGCACAGCAATCTCAATCCGAGCAGTTGCAACCTACAACACACACAGTGGGTGAGCACAGCAGGAAAACAGAATCAAGTCCTAGAACTCCAGAGGTTGCTTCCCCAACCTCTCCAGCCGACAAAGATATCCGCCAGATGATTGAAACCCAGGTAAGGGAGGCCTTAGCCCATTCTCAAGGGACTGTATCTATTCCAAAGGGTAGACCCTACCCTGAAGAATATGATTCAGTCTCTTATCCTAAAGGCTTTGTGCCACCTTCATTCAAAGTTTTTAGTGGGTTAGAAAACCCAAGACAGCACCTGGCCCACTTCCGAGCGAGTTGTTGCAACGCAGGAGGGTCAGATGCTCTACTCTTTCGCCAGTTTGTAAGTAGTCTATCCGGTATTGCTTTTGAGTGGTACGCAGATCTACCTAATGGTTCAGTGAAAACATTCACAGAGCTCGAGAGTCTATTCTTAAAGAGATTCTCAGGAGCTCAGCAGCGTATAACCGTTGGTGATCTCGTCATCGAAAAACAAAAACCGGGAGAGTCTTTGGTTGAGTACATCTTGAGATGGCGAAATCTCTCGATGAAGTGTGAACCCCAGTTGCAAGAGCAACATGCAGTGGAGATTCTTTTAAAGAACATCCACGGGCCTATTGCTTTTCTCCTGAAGGGTTTCACTATCAAAACCTTTGAAAAACTTTTGAATAAGGCTAGTAATCTACAGGAAGAGGCTTCCAAAATGCCATTCCTGAAGGATTCTACCGAGGAAAAGAAAGCTAGCAAACCATTGAAATCTTTTGAAAAGAGATCAGCAATGGTTTCAGCTGTTGATAAGGGGAAGAAACCAATGAATGTTCAGTCCAGTAATTCTCCAACACAACAAACTCAGAAATCTCCACCTTTTCAGGTAACTTCTCAATCCACAAGAGATTCTCACCCGATTTCTTTTAAAGAGAGATTGGCTCGCACATATCCATTTAAGAGAGAGTCGGTGAGAAAGATCTTTAAAAGTCTTCAGAAGAAGCCAGATTTTCGATTGCCGGAGGCCAAAAAGCTGGAAGAGGCAAATAAGAAGGACGATCCAACTTTTTGCCCCTACCATCGCATGTTAGGCCACACAATCGAAGACTGCATCGTCTTCAAAGATTGGCTAGAAAAGAACTTCCGTCAAGGCAATATTATAATTCCAAAGGAGTACCTGGTCGATCCGGATCAGGGGTCTGTCAAATCTATCTCAGGTATGAATTCTAACTCTTCTCTGTCCATTGAAGATGGTTGGGATATAGCACTATCCCGGGCATTTAAAAAGTCGATTAATAAATCTTTTCGTCTTTCTCAACAGTTACCGACGAGAGCCCGGGACCCGATCTGGGAGGTTGACCTCGAGGCTTCGCAGGAGGACGTTGGGACAGTTTCCTCTCCAGTAGTCTTAGGAACTACTGTACTGAATAAAAATGAAAAGAGTGAACTTTCTGTAGAGAGGAAATTTGTTGATGAGAGATCTGTACAAGTGGTTGATGGTGGCTCAAAACCTCTGTCACCACTGAAATTATCTGACTTTTACTTTGCCCCATCAAAGGCAAAGGGTCGAAAATTAAATAAAAAGTCTGATCCTTCTGCCCATATTTTGATGATTAATGTTGAGAATCAAGACGTTAATGACTCTTCTGTTGAAAATAATCAAGAACAAGTTGAGATCAATCAAGAAATTCAAACACTCAACTCTCCAGATTTGACTCTTCAAGAGAGAAACGAATCTGATGTCTTATCAGATAGTGAAACCCCTGAAATTAACTTTCAAGGGAGTCCTGTCGTGATAGACTTTTCAGATTCAGACTCTCGCTCAGATAACGACAATCAATCGCCTAAGGAGAGCGTAGACTCCCCTGTAGTTTGTTCTTCCGATGAAGTCGTGCAAGTACAACTACGTGGTGGGAAGGTCTTACCCCCTAGGCTACCTCCTCAGGATAAAGGAAAACAAGTTGTTTCTGATGATCCAATTCAAACCCCCGCTCAACAATCAACTCCAATTCTTTCAAATCCACCGGGTCCCAATGTTAATGTTCCAAGTGTTGATTATAATGTCTTAGCTCACCTTAGGAAGTTGCCCGCCAAATTGAGCATTTATGATGCCCTTGTCCTTTCAAAAGAGATGAGGGAGACTCTGATTAAAGCACTTCTCGACCCAGAGATTTGCTTAGCTCAATTAGCCTCAACTTCCGAGGAAGAAGCTTTGTACTTTAAGGAAATCCCTGGGGTTACCTTCTCTGACGAAGATTTACTCCTTGGAACTGCCGACCACAATCGTCCACTTTACATCACTGTAAATGTGGGCAAGTTTAAGTTATCAAGAGTTCTAGTTGACCCGGGTGCATCGGTCAACGTGATGAACATAAAGACTCTCGCATACCTTAGAATTGATACTAGCAAGCTCTCAACTGATAAGTTAGTGCTTCGTGGGTTCAATGAGAAGGGCGAGAAGGCTTTAGGTTCAGTTACCCTTCTTCTAGAGATAGGAGAATTGAAAACTGAAGCGAAATTTCATATAATTGATTCGGCAACGTCCTTTAACGCGCTCCTAGGAAGGCCCTGGATCCATGAATATAGGATGGTTCCTTCTACCCTACATCAATGCATCAAGTACCAACGAGATGGCATTGAGTTTGAAATTAAGGGTGATCTGCAACCATTCTCTATTCACGAGATCGGGATCTACGAGGATGCAGCGTACTATGTACCTAAAGGGTCCACTACTTGTTCTAAAGTAGAGATCAATGTCAAGGAGGAAAAGGTAGAAAGTCAAGGTTCAAAAGAAATTCAAAGATTGAGAAAAGAAAAAGTCAAAAATCAAAAGAGACAAAACTCAAGTAGTGAAGACGACGTCGAGCGTGTGATCTTCAGGCCTCCAAACATCGTACCTCAAAGAGGTGGGAGGATGGCCCAAAGAGCACGCGGTCGAGGTCGCCCTTCAATTGAAAAAAGAAATTCCCCGATCTACGTCGAACTTGAAACAAGTTCTGATGAAGATTCAAGAAAAAGGGGCGCCAGATTTGCTTTTGACTATACAAAAATCAATCCTCCTCCGAAGTTTGATCTCACTTTAGAATCGGATAGCGACCAGGAGGATACGAAATTAAATATTCAAAATGACGAGCCTGAATTGAGTTTATATGAAAAGCTTAATAGAACGGTTGAATCCTTAACCTTAACCCCACTGTCTGCTGACAGGGTCTCAGGGTTAGTAGTTAAGGATGCTCCGAACTTAGATGGAGAAATAAGGAAAGCCAAGAAGTTCTTCCCTGGCTCTTCCTCTTCAAGGAATGAAGATGATGTAATCCTTGAAGAGGCAAATTTCAATGAATTAATGGAATTACCTTTTGGCTACTTTCCTGCTGGTGTTAAGTCTCTTATTTCTAAAGGTTTTGCTCCGAGTCAATGGACTAAGGGTCAGGCTAGATACCACGAAAGTCTTTGGAATTCAAAATTTAATAAACATTGGACCAGTGGTATCGGCTTTAGTACCGTTAGATCATTTGATGATGACGAATTTTGTCTAATGATAACTAGTCGTCCTGAATTTAAAAATGTCCCTACTGAAGTCATTGATTCGTTCGATGGACTTTGTTTGGAGACTTTTGATGATTCTGACGAACTTCAGGTTCGGGATGCACCCCCTGAATTCGAAGAAGAAATTAAATCAACAGTCGATGAACTTAAAGAAATCAATCTTGGAACAGAGGATGACCCTCGCCCCACTTTCATAAGTTCTTTGTTGAGTGAGGATGAGTCTAAAGATCTAATTCAACTTCTATCCGAGTTTAAAGATTGCTTCGCCTGGACATACGACGAAATGCCGGGGTTGTCCGCTGACGTAGCAGTCCATAAACTTGGAATCCGGCATGATGCCATTCCTGTCAAGCAAGCTCCACGACGTATGCGTCTGGAGATCGAACAACAAGTCGTTTCTGAAGTCAAGAAGTTGGCAGAAGCTGGATTTATTCGAGAAGAACAATATCCTTCTTGGGTAGCCAGCGTCGTGCCAGTTCGAAAGAAAAATGGTCAAATCCGGGTCTGTGTTGACTATAGGGACTTGAACAAGGCATGTCCTAAGGATGAATTTCCTTTGCCAATCCCAGAACTCATGGTGGACATTGCCTCCTCGCATGTTGTTTTCTCCTTTATGGATGGCTCGTCTGGTTATAATCAAATCAAGATGGCCCCAGAAGATGAGAGAAACACTGCATTCAGAAGTCCTATAGGGATCTTTTGTTATAAAGTGATGCCCTTTGGCCTCAAAAATGCTGGTGCAACATACCAGCGGGCCATGACTCATATCTTTGATGACTTAATACATAATCAAGTCGAATGTTACATCGACGATTTAGTCGTCAAGAGTAGAGTGAAAGAGGCTCATCTTTATGATTTAAGAACTGTTTTCGAGCGGTTGCGCCGCTATGACCTTAAAATGAATCCCTTGAAGTGCGCTTTCGGCGTAACGTCAGGGAAGTTCTTAGGTTTCGTAGTCAGGCACCGTGGAATCGAAATTGATCCTGCCAAAATTGAAGCTATCTTAAATATGCCGCCTCCTAAGAGTCTCACTCAATTGAGATCCCTTCAGGGCAGGCTGGCGTATATAAGAAGATTTATTTCTAATCTTTCTGGAAGATGTCAACCATTCTCTGTCCTAGCTAAAAAGGACGCCAAATTCATTTGGGACGAGAAATGTCAAAATGCTTTCAAAAATATCAAACAATACCTGACAAATCCGCCAGTTTTGGCAGCCCCCATTCCGGGAAGACCCTTAATCCTTTACACTGCAGCCCTTGACGAATCTCTTGGGGCTCTTCTAGCTCAAATCAATGACGATGGGAAAGAGAATGCCCTCTACTACCTGAGTCGGAGATTACTTCCGACGGAAATTCGATACCCTGCAATTGAGAAACATTGCCTAGCCTTAGTCTTTGCAGCACAAAAACTAAGACATTACATGCTTTCTCATCAGGTCAGTCTGATTTCCAGTGTCAACCCCCTACAATATCTTATGACCCGGCCCACGTTGTCAGGACGTCTGGCTCGTTGGTCTATGATATTGTTACAATTTGAAATCACTTTCATTCCCCTGCGTGCTGTGAAAGGTCAGGCCGTCGCCGACTTCCTTGCGGCACATCCGCTACCGGCGGAATCTCCTCTAAATGATGATTTGCCTGACGAACAAATCATGAGTTTTGAGGAATCCAATGTTCAAACTTGGGAAATGTATTTTGACGGTGCAGCGTCCCCTCAAAGGGGCAAAACACCCCAATCTACTATTCCTGGGAAAGCCGGAGTCGGTCTGGTTTTCATAACACCGGATAAGGGAATGATGCACTTTTCCTACCATTTATCAGAACCCTGTACGAACAACGAAGCTGAGTACGAAGCTTTGATAACTGGTTTGGAACTTGCAATCCTAATGGAGATTAAAGAGATTAAGATCTATGGTGACTCTCAGCTGGTGATCAACCAAGTTGCAGGGACCTATAAGGTTTTGAATCCTAAACTCCTGAAATATCACCAATACACAATGCACCTACTCGAGAAAATTCCCATTGTAACTATGTATAGGGTTCCTCGTGGAAGCAATTCCTCGGCAGATGCCCTAGCAAAGCTTGCAAAGGAATTTGCTTGCCCAGAAGAAGACTTCATCCCTATAGAAGTTCAAGGTCGTCAGGTCCTGTCCCCTGTAGACATGGAATACCTCAACAATCAATCCTCCCAGGTCCTCTCTACATCTTCAGCAGTCGATGAAGAACAAGATTGGAGACAACCAATAATCAAATATTTGCAAGAAGGCAAGCTTCCCCACGACAGGTCTCTTGCCAATCAAATTAAGAAACGTGCCCTATCATATGCACTAGTCAACGATACGTTGTACCGACGATCGTTCGATCAGATGTGGCTCCGTTGTTTAGACAAACGAGAGGCCCTGAAGATCGTTAACGAAGTCCATGCTGGACTGTGCGGTGCTCATCAATCGGGTCCTAAGATGAAAATGAAAATCAAAAGACTTGGTTATTATTGGCCTACGATGATTGACGATTGCATGAAAATTGCAAAATGTTGTCATCAATGCCAAGTTCATGGTGTGGTTTTACATCCGCCGCCTAATGTGTTGCATCCTACGATAGCCTCGTGGCCCTTCGAAAGTTGGGGCACGGATATCGTCGGGCCAATTGACCCTCCTTCTTCAAGGGGTCATCGCTTCATTTTAGCAGCGACTGATTACTTTTCAAAGTGGGCAGAAGCAGTACCACTAAGAAATGTAACATCACATCATGTAATGAAATTCTTTCGTGACCATATCGTATATCGATTCGGCGTGCCTCGCAGAATCATATCCGATAATGGGTCCGCTTTCAAGTCTACAAAAATCAATAACTTTGCAAGTCGCCACGGTATTGATTGGAGATACTCAACAATCTATTACCCACGGGCTAATGGACTGGCTGAGGCCTTCAACAAAACCCTGGTACAAATCATCAAAAAGACCCTGGATGACAATAAACGTCAGTGGGATGAGAGGTTGGTGGAAGCTTTGTGGGCCTATAGGACCACATATCGAACCCCGACCCAATCCACACCGTTTGCACTAGTGTATGGGTCTGAGGCCGTACTCCCTCTGGAAATTCAAATCCCTTCACTCAGAACTGCAGTCCAGAATCAAATCACAACAGAACAGAATGCACAACTTCGACTTGAAGAACTTGAGGGTCTTGAAGAACGCCGTCTCCAAGCCCAGCAGAATCTAGAACTCTATAAAGCCAGAATGGTTCAAGCTCATGATAAGCTAGTGCGACCTAGAACCTTCCGAGTAGGCGACTTGGTCTTGGTTCTTCGGAGGCCTATCTTAGCCCACCGAAAGCTTGGTGGAAAGTTTGAACCAACCTGGGAAGGACCCTTCGTAGTGGAAACAGTTTACGAAGGAGGCTCGTATCAGCTAGTGGATTGTAAAGGAAATCACCCAATGCTTCCTGTAAACGGGCGATTCCTGAAAAATACTATGCTTGATGTAGCTCGAATTTCGAATCAATAAAATTTTAAAATTTTGAATCTATTCAGCTCAATTTTGTCCAAATTTTTCAAAATCCAAAATCAAAATTCGAAATCAAATTCAACATCAATTAAAATCAAATCTCAAATTCAAAATTTTCAAACTTAAAACTAATTCAAATCAAATTCAAAACACATCACAGTTTTAAAACCCTTCAAATTCAAATTCATCAAATCAAGTTTCAAATTCAAATATTTTTAAATTCAAGTTCAAAAATCATTCAAATTTCAAATTCTAGAATTCAAATCTCAAATTCCAGAATTCAAATCCGATCCACTGTATAGAGCAAGTTTCCTCTATATACGATCACCCTGACTCGATCCTCTGTATAGAGCAAGTTTCCTCTATACATGATCATTCCAGACTCGATCCTCTATGTGAAGCAAGTTTCCTTCACATATGATCATTCCAGACCTGATTCTCTATATAGAGCAAGTTTCCTCTATATACGATCAATCCAGACCCGATCCTCTATACAGAGAAAGTTTTCTCTGTATATGATCATTCCAGACCTGATCCTCTATATAGAGCAAGTTTCCTCTATATACGATCAATCCAGACCCGATCCTCTATACAGAGAAAGTTTTCTCTGTATATGATCATTCCAGACTCGATCCTCTATGTGAAGCAAGTTTCCTTCACATATGATCATTCCAGAATTCAAATCCGATCCTCTGTATAGAGCAAGTTTCCTCTATACATGATCATTCCAGACTCGATCCTCTATGTGAAGCAAGTTTCCTTCACATATGATCATTCCAGACCTGATCCTCTATATAGAGCAAGTTCCCTCTATATACGATCAATCCAGACCCGATCCTCTATACAGAGAAAGTTTTCTCTGTATATGATCATTCCAGACCTGATCCTCTATATAGAGCAAGTTTCCTCTATATACGATCACCCTGACTCGATCCTCTGTATAGAGCAAGTTTCCTCTATACATGATCATTCCAGACTCGATCCTCTATGTGAAGCAAGTTTCCTTCACATATGATCATTCCAGAATTCAAATCCGATCCACTGTATAGAGCAAGTTTCCTCTATATACGATCATCCTGACTCGATCCTCTATGTGAAGCAAGTTTCCTTCACATATGATCATTCCTGATCTGATCCTCTATGTAAAGTAAGTTTCCTTTATATACGATCATTCCAGATCCGATTTTGTGTGAAGCAATGCTTCCTTCTCACAGAATCCTCCAGTTTTCTTTTCCCTTAAGGTTAGATGTGAGTCATCGTGCTTTCTTTCCTTAGGATTAGATCTTCTAGTGGTGAAGCATGCCCTCTGTGGCACCATCCTAGATTCAAAATCCAGATCTGATTCTGTGTGAAGCAATACTTCCTTCTCACAGGATCTTCCAGTTGTCTTTTCCTTAAGGTTAGACGTGAGTCATCGTGCTTTTTTCCTTAGGATTAGATCTATCAGTGATGGAATAAGTCCCTTGTGGCCCCGTCCTGGATTCAATTTCAATTTCCAAAATCAAACTCTCTTCTCTTCAAGGTTAGGCTTTTCTCCTTCCTTTAAGATTAGACTCCCCAGTGATGGAATAAGTCCTCTATGGCACCGTCCTTTGTTTAATTTCAAAATCCAGTTCTATCTTCCTTAAGGTAGGTTATCCTTCCTTCCCTTGGGATTAGACTTCCTGGTGATGGAATAAGTCCTCTATGGCACCGTCCTGGAATCAATCTCAATCAAGCTGTCTCTTCTTTAGGGTTAGATGTTTCTTCCCTTAGGACTAGATCTACTAGTGGTAGAGTACGCTGTCCCCAGCACTACCCTAATATCATTTCAATTTTAACTTTCTAAGGTCAGGATTTCCTTTCCCTTAGAATCAAATCTAGACTTGATCCTCTATAGTTAGAAGTTCTTCCTTTCTATATGATCATCCAGACCTTCTTTTCCTTTAGGGTAGGACTTCCCTTCCTTTAGGATTAGATCTACTAGTGGTAGAGTACGCTACCTCAGCACTACCCTAGTATCATTTCAAATTCAAACTTCTAAGTTTAGGATCTCCTTCCCTTAGATTTATTTCAAATTCAATCTTCTAAGGTTAGGATTTTCTTTCCCTTAGAATCAAATCTAGATTCAATCCTTTATAGTTAGGAGTTCTTCCTTCCTATAAGATCACCTAGGTTCCTCTACCCTTAAGGTTAGGATTCTCCTACCCTCAGGACCAGACCCACTAGTGGTAGAATATGCTTTTTCTAGCACTACCCTAGTATCTATTCAAACTCTGATTCCCTAGGGATAGATTTCTCTTGCCTTTAGGATCAAAACCCCAGACTTGACCATTCTATTCGGTCAACACCAATATGTGCAATAGAACTACATTCTATTACACATATTGGGGGTCCATTTGTTGACCTCATTTTTGTATGAGCTCAGTAGGACCGATCCAGACCTTAGGATCTTTCCAATCCTTAGGATCAATCTTAACCCTAGGATCAATCTGATCTTAGATCAATCTAAACTTTAAGATCAATCCAAATTCAAATCAATCCTGACCCCAGATCAATACAATTTAAGACAAATCTAGATTCTAGGATTCTCCTAGACTTCAGACCCTAGGATCTATTCTAGACCCTAGGATTCTACCTGACTCTATATCATATGATCCTCTTAGATCCTAGGATTATCCTAGATCTATCTAGAGCTTAGGATTCCTCTAGATCCTAAGACTATTCTAGATCTCAGGCCTTAGAACTTCCAGACCCTAGGATCTTCCTAGAATCCAGACTTTAGGTTCTATTCTAGATCCTAAGAACCTGCTAGATCTCAGACCTTAAGATTTCCCTAGGACTGCTAGATTCTAGGATCTTCCCAGATTCCAGTCCCTAGGATCTATTTTAGACCCTAGGATTCCCTTAAGCTGATTTGGACCCTAGGACCTATTCTAAACCCTAGGATTCTTCTAGATCAATCCAAATTTCAATTCAATCTAAACTTAATTCAAACCATATCATTCAAGCTCAAAATCCAATTCAAAACCAGATTTCCAGATTCAAATCCAAGGCTAAAGGTCTAAGTCCTGAAAGCCTTTTCCAGTTAATCTTTGAACATTTCAAAACCCTATCAAATGACCTTTGATTCAAGATCTGTCAGTTCCACACTGATGTGATATGTCTCTAGAAGCAACCCTCCAAATTTGAGCTCATTCTGAGATCTCTAACCCCAGAAACTGAATTAAAATCCAAAGGCTGTAAAACCTTCAAATATTTACAGTCTACGCCACTGGACCTACCACCCAGTGGATTTTGACCCTGGAGCTTTCTCCAAAGCCTCCAATCACCTCCAGACCTTTGATTATGACCCATTAAGTAATAAACTGCATTTTGTTGGACTCAATTTGACCCCTAGTTGACCAGGGGTCAAAATGACTAAAATACCCCTATAGGGTGTGAATAGTCACTTTGATCAAATGACCTCCAAACCAAATGAAGTCACTTCCAGCAAGTTTCAAATGTCAAACCAAACCCATTGAACCCAGAACCAGCCCCTGGGTCAACCTGGTTGACCAAGTCAACCTAGTTGACCTAGAAGGCCCCTTCAGGGTCAAAACAGGTCATTTTGACCAAATGACCTCCCCAGACCTTGGGACCACCTCCATTGGTCTCCAAATGTCATTTCAAATCTGTTGAACCCATTTCCAGACCCTGGACCCACCTGGTTGACCAAGTCAACCAGGGTTGACCTAAAAGGCCCATTAAGGGCCCAAATAGGTCATTTTGACCAAATAACCTTTCCAGACTTTGAGACCACCACCGGCAGACTCAGAATGTCATTCTGAACCGGTTGGACCCAATCCCTGACCCTGGGTCAACCTGGTTGACCAAGTCAACATAGTTGACCCATTAGGCCCATTAAGGGCTTAAACAGGTCATTTGACCTAGATGACCCATTTAAACCCTGAAACCACCTCCATTAGACCCCATTCATCATTTCAAACCATTCCAGTTCAAACCCTAACCCTGGGTCAACTTGGTTGACCAAGTCAACTCAGTTGACCCATTAAGCCCATTAAGGTTTCAAATATGTCATTTGACCCAGATGCCCATTCTAATCCTTCAAAATACCTTCACTAGACTCCATATATCCAATCAAACCTGTCAAGCCCATTCCTAGACCCTGGGTCAACCTGGTTGACCAGTCAACCCAGTTGACCCATTAGGCCCATTAAGGGCCTAAATAGGTCATTTTAATCCAAATGACCTTTTGAATCCTTATCAAGCTTTCAAATCATTCCAATTAATGCCTTAAATCTTTCCAAATGCACCATGAGCCAAGTCATGGTCATTTTGACCAAGTCAACATATTTAAACTTGGTCAAACTACCTTAAAACCCTTTCTATTCCTTCAAATTTCAATCCTTAAGTCTCAAACTCTCTTCAACTTGTCATTCCAGTAGCTTAATACTTCCCTTAGTCCACCTCAGCAGTACCCTTGACTGTTTGACCAGTCAATATGGTCAACAAGTCAAGTGAATGGATTGAATGTGGTCAAAACACCTCTTGAAATTAATCTATTCCATTTAAACCCTTCTAACCCATCACTCCAGCTCTCAAACCTCCCTCTCATGCCACCTAAGCTGCCATGTGGCATGGGGACCAGTCAAATGGTCAAACCAAGGGTTCAAATGGGTCAAAGATGGTCAAAACCCATCTTAAGCCTAATCCCCTTTTCCTAAACCTTTCCAGCTGCTTGAAACCACTCTAGAAGTTTCCTAGAACCTCTCCTAGCCCTTGGATCAAGATCCAACAGCTTATATCATCCCCACATGCTTATATGAGGACAAGGACACCTTTCCACCTAGGATGTCCTTGTGTCCTTTGATGCTTCTGCTCCCACCTACCCCCTAGCCACTTGTCATCCATCTAGGCATCCCTAGGCTCAATCCCAGCCATTGATTCAATTTTGAATGGATTGAATAGGGCAAAATGAGGAAATGAGCATTCATTCTATTCCACACATTCTCTCACTCTTCAAGCCTCTCTAAACCCAGCCCCCAGGTTCCTTGAGCTCCCAGAGACTCCCTTATACTTCCCGACCAAAACTCCCACCGTCAAACCTCATCGGCGGCAGCTCTCCGGCGAACTCAAACTCATCCGTCCAAGCCTTCATTCACTTGATCTAAAGCGGATTCGATCGCGACTCCAACAGAGGATTTATACGAGGACAAACCACAAATTCAGAGAAACTAATCCCCCTTCAAATCCCTCGGTAAATCTTCCTAAAACTCTAGCCCTAGGTCACTTTTTTTAGATTTAATTAACTTTTTATCAAGTTCATTTAAGCTAAACTAAATAACCCACATGATTTCTGTTCACTTAGGGTAGCTATGTTTAAAATTTCATTAAGATTGGTCCATCGGATCAAGAGAACAAGACGAAAAACCCATTCTAGGGTTCATTCGTAATGTTCTGTAACTGGGCGCATTTTGGACCGTTGATTTCATGATCAACGGTCTCGATCAAGCCTTCTCGCGGTCCATCCAACCGCGGATCCGTGGCTGAAGGAGCTTATCTCCGTTCAGCTCCATCTGCGCCGTTCATTTCATAACACGGGGGATCGGATGGCGATGAGAGCTTGCTGACGCGGATAAGTAAACCGCGTCCGCGGTTAATGATCCCGCAATCATTGTTGGCGGCGCAATGATTGCGCCGCCAACCAATGATTGGCCGCGGTTCTGCTCCGCCAATCGAAAGCGGCCACGTGGCTCCCGCGTTTGAAACGGCCAATCAGAGCCCGCCACGTGGTCAGCTTTTTTTTTTTTAATTATCGTTTTAATTTTAATTTTCTTTAAATAAATATTAAATAATAATATATTATATATTAAAATATAATATATTATTAAAAATTTATTTCAAAAATTAAATAATTTTAATTAGAATTATTATTAGTTTAAATTTTATAATTATATTTTTAAATTACATTAATATTAATTATTAATTATTACAAACTAATAATTAACATTTAAATATTAAATATTTTATTTAAATATTTATCATTAAATATTAATTAATTTAAATAATGTACAACTTTAATTAATAATTAATATTAAATACTTTCTAATATTATTTAATATTAAATGGTTTTAAAATATTAATTAATGTTAAATTATTTAATATTTAATTAATATTAAATAGTTTATTATTTTAATTAATATTAAATGATATTAAAATTTTATTAATATATATAAATTATTTAATATTTTCATTAAATATTTTATAATTTTTTTTTATAACTTTTAATATTGTAATTAACATTAAATAAGTTATAAAGTTTAAATATTATTTAAAATGTCTTAAAAGTTTAAAATAATTTTAAATATTTAAATATCATTTAATATTTTAATTAAACAGTTAAATAATTAATTAATGCTTAATTAATCTTAAACTTAATATTAATCTTAAAATATCTGAAAATTTAAATAATATTTAATTGAAATTATTTAATATTATTTAAATAAGTAATAATATTTTAATACTTTAATAATTAATTAATATTCAGTGATTTAATTAATTAATATCCAATAATTAAGTAATTAGTCTTAAATTATTCTAATTTTGAAATTAAATTAATTCAAATTATATCTTATATTTTAATTAACTAAATGTTTAATTATTAATTAATATTTAACTAATGAATAATAATTTAAATATATATATATTTTTTAATTAGTATATTTATATATACAAATAATTTTAAAATTACAGAAAATTCTTAAGTTTAAATTAACTAAATTTTAAATTATTTTTAGCCTTTAATTAATTTAAAATTATTTAAAAATCCCTTTTAATTGGTTTAAATTTCAAAAATTCATAAGAAATTCATTTTAAATCAGAAAAATTAATATGATATATCAAAATTCTCAGAAAATTAAACACTTTAATTTGAAATCAAATTCAGAGATCAAAACTTGACTAATTTTAACTTATTTTAATTACTTAATTATTTTAATATTTAATTAATATCTAATTAAATATTAAGCCAATTATTTTGAAAATTAAGAAACTTATTTTCAAATGATCTTAGTAGATCAGTAGGTCTCTCAATTAGATATTAACATCACTCTAATCATATCTTAAGTATTTTTAATTTAAAACCTATATATATATATAATTCTATGAATAAATTAAGTGTATTTTGAAATTATTTTGAAATATATACATAAATACTTAAATATTTTTAGGTTGAGAGATCTACTTTGGAACTTTAAACATAGATTAGCATATTTGAATAAGAAATCTTGTGGGAGTGTTAGTGAATGATTATGCTCTAATCATTCACTAATCTAATTATTATTCACATTTAATTAAGTATTAATTTATGCATGTTTAAGGACATACACACACCACTTAGTTTAAGGTTCTCTTAGACATAGGATTGATTGTGTTTATGTGTGTATTTATCATGCATATGCTATATTGAGGGTTAGTAAAACCTTAATTTGAACCCAATTAACCTAGTGTCATTAAGGACAACAATTAAGGACTCATCTAGAAAACTTAGAAAAATTCTAATAATTAGGATTCAATTCCAATTGATTTGAAACTCAAACCATTTGAACATAGTGACACCCCCAGTCCATAGGAATTTCCCCACTGACTTTTGAAATCATTAAGCCCCTTAACCAATTTAATCAAAATTAAAACCTTAATTAAGCCTTAAAACCTTCCAAAAATTATAATAAATCAAATTTAAATCCAAAAAATACAATTAACCCCTCAAACTGACCAGAATTGAACCCTTAATCAATGAAAAATAAAATCCCCTTGACTTGACTTCAAAATTGAGTTTAATTTAAGTTTAATTTAAATTCAATATTTAATTAAATTAATTAATTAAAAATAATTAAAAATTCCAGAAAATTTCCAAACACTTGAAAATCACTCCTTAGGTCATTCCTGACCTTTGGAGTTGATTTCAAGGAGTTTGGAGATCATTTGGATTCAAACCATAAAAATGGCTTTAATTAAACAATTTCAATAATTCATTAAATAGTCAAAACTTCAAAAATTCATAACTAATTCAAATGAACTCCAAATTGAGCAAACTCAAAGGCATACAACTCATCTTAAGGTCTAATATTTATTAAAAATGTTAAGTTTCCAGAAATCAAACAAATTTGAAAAAGTCAACTTTTGGTCAAATTTAGTTCAAATTCAAGTCAAAACTTCAAACTTTCATAATAAAATGTAGAAAAATCCAATTTCAGTGTACTTACTGTCTAACTGATCGCATTAAGGTCTAGTATTTTAATAAAATATTGAATTTCCAGAAAACACTTTAAATCAAAAAGTCAAATTTTGACCCTTTAATTAAATCATTAAAATAATCCAAAAAATATCAAAATTCAATAAATCATTAAAAATTCCAGAAAACATCAAATCAACATTAAAACCAGCAACCAACTAATTCTAATTAAAATTTAATCAACTTTCAAACCTTAATCAAACTCAAATCACTTAATTATATCGGGTACCACTGGGTAACCCAGGCCTACGAGGCTATTAAATTAGCCCCAAGGAAGGTGAAATAAACTTCACGGCCTCGGTGTGAAACAAAGGTGATATCCAACAAACAATTAAAATCAATTTTAAAATCAATTTCAAGTCATTAATATTTAAATTCAAATTAAATCTTCCCTTAAGCCTTCAACCAACTAGAACTTTAAACAACTTCAATCAAATCATCCTATTTAGGACACATCAAAGCCACACAGCCTACCTCACACACTTTAGATGGTTTGCTAGGACAACCAACTCTAGTCTTAGGCTAGGCCGGTGTTTACTTTTCTGCTGTGTGCCGGGTTTTCGAGCTTTTACTGCATGCTGTTTGCTAGTAGTATAATTGATGTGATTGTTTATTTATTTAATGCACTCTGTGATGTGATTGATTGTACGATTAGATCTACCCCTAGGCTAGGAACGATTTGTACTAATTCAATCTTATGCAGGTGGCCATGCTCATACAGGGCATAAATTAAAGGGGGCAAAATTATAATTATCAAATTGCACAGGTGCTCCAGAGAACTGCTAAGACCCCCTTTAAAATTAAAAGAGCATGGCCAAGCGTGGCTGGTTTGAGCATTTAAATTTCAAATATATTAACTGCTTGGGATGTAAATATAACTGTTGATTATTAGGATAACCCTGCAGGTTGTTGAGTCTAGAATTTTAATTTCAATTGATGTAATTTGATTCAAATTGAGTTGTAAACTATTTAAAATGCTTTGAGATTGAGATGTTTGCACATCCAATTTGGAATCCAAGAGGAAGGAACATCCCTTAGGGAGAGTTCCTATCCATTTGGATATTCAAATTAGGATGAATTTCAAATATCCAAAGAGAAAAGATAACACCCCTATTCAGGGAGAGTTTCTTTTCATTTGATATCCAGACCCGACGATCCAAGGAGTTCTAAGGAAATGAAGAAGTGAAGAACGAGAAGAATCTCAAATCTCAAAGTCACTTGAGTCTTAGGAGTAGAATCCGGGTTGTAGTCAGTGGTACCCGGCCACCTTACTTTACTGCAGACCCTGGGTTGTATTATTAAGGGCACTTGCCTATGGACTTTCAGTTTGAGCATTTATTTAATTAATTTAACTATTTAATTGATTTGATTGATGTGTTGATTGCGATTAAGGACCCACATGTTTTTAGTAGTTTATTTGGCGCTATTGCATGTCGATTTTGATTTAGCCTGGAACCCGATCGGAGGCTCGTGAGGGTACGGTCATTAACTTCTTCTACTTAAACAAAACTTAAAATTTTAAAGCTCAGATAGAAACTCTAACGCTTTTAAGAAGTAAGCCCGGACTCGCCGGGAGTTTTTCATGCATACATATTGATTTTTCTCATCCGTGTTAGGCACCTCCCCCGCCTGCGGGTTTTGGCAGACCACCTGACCTATTAGGGTGCAGTTCTGTCCAAGGGGATGTTGTGCAATCTCTAGGATAAAACTTATTTTTAAGCCTATTTTAAAACTGCTTCATATTGATTTAAGCATCTCATCGAGTCAACTAGCATGCATTGCATTAGATACAAATTAAAAATCGAGTCTAAATCTTAATTGCATTTTATTTAGACATTTAAACCCACATATGTTAAGGGGTCAATTAGGATTTGCTCTAGATGTCGACCCCAATTCTTTAAACCAATCTTAATCAACATCCCCTAACCATTCTACATTTAAAAGACTCTGACTCATGGTTTTAAAAGCGTTTAGGTGGTTTAGCTGGCTCCCAATCCAGGCCGGGGTAAGTCCAGATTATATTGCATTAACTAGGATTCGGGTCACTGATTTTCAGTACCCATTTTTAGACTTAGGTTCTGAGGCATATCTTTAATCTTAAGACCTCAATCTTCCGGGAATCTAATTCCCACTTTCTAATAAAATAGATCATTCAAACTAAATATCCCTTTCAATCAAATTCAAGCCCAACACTTAGAATAGTTTGGGGTGTTTCTGAAGCAATTCAGAATTTCAAAACACCTCCTACTCTTCTTCCTTTGACTCCAAAAGAACTGTTCAAATTTGATCCAATCCCCCATTTGAAAATTCAAGTCCTTAACCTTCTTTGATATCAATCTTTGAATTCTTAAATAAAATTCGTATCGCTATTTTAATCGAGATTTTCGTAGGAAATTTTCTGGTTTCCTACGATGTAATTAACTACGAGGGCTTGCGCTCGTAGGAGATTTAGAAACCCAGACCAGATTTTAAAATCAAGTTTTCAAAACCTTCAATTGATTATCTTTGGGAAATTCAAACCTGACGATCATTATCGTCATATTCAAACCATCGATAGTGATTGGTATATTTCTTTCTTCGGATAGATATATCAATTACAATCGTAACTTTGATTATGAAATTAATGATCTTTTATCTTGATTATTATAATCAAACAATGGATTAAATATTATTTTGATTCTTCGGGACACAAATATTATTTCTCATTTGAGTTTGATTACGATAATTAGATAAATCTAAAGATTTGTAATCTGAACCTATAGGAAACGATGTGTTCACCTTTCGAGGTGATATATCATTCATAATAAGTGTTCGATTTCAAATATTCAAATTCCAGAAATTTAACTTTCCCCAAAAAAATTAAACACTTAACTTCATCTTTAAAAAAACCATATATTTTTCAATCACAAAAGTGGCACTCCATTGACTTAGTGGCATTAGAATTTGGCATCATAGTACTGTGCAGATAGAGATTGGGCTTTGTGATGTTGATTCCTCTGACACTATGGCGCTGGGATAGTTGGCTGGACTTTGCGACATTGACTCTTCTAACATTGCGGCACTGTCAAATAGAGATTGGCACCATCATCCATATTCGAGAGCTCCGATGGTGTTAATGATGATGCTGTGATAGTATTATGCCGATGCTGCGGCGCTGTACCATACTTAAAAATTTTGACCATTTCTTATATTTTTCTGCATAAACACAACTAAAATAAGATATTTTTACTACCAAGTTAACACATAAAATATAATATTATTTACACTTATCAGTATCAATGTTTTGAGAAGAAATTTGTTGAGATTATAGTGAGGAGGATATTTGGTATCAAAGTATTTGTTACTAAAATAATTAAATTAATTCTCAGAGCATTAGAAATTAATTGTGAATCAAGTAGATTGAGTAAATTAAGGTACATT